>OX453092.1:828322-994302 GCA_949708635.1 Hirtodrosophila cameraria
AAAAGTGTTAATTTTGTTTTGTTCTGGAATACAGGATAGTTCACAGGCAGATGTAAAGATGTAAAAGTAATTGTTACATTGACATTAGTATACCTCTTTTGATGGTAAATGCGAGCTGAGTATAATATTTTAATATTATATGTACTTACTGATGATGTTTATGGCATTGAGCACATGGGCATTGGGTGTCTGCCTGCATATTGAATATTGAATTGATGAAATGAAAGCACAGTGCAGAGCTTTCTAGTCTCTCTTAAAATTTGAAATAAGTTGGGCGGATCAGTTGGCTGTTTATAGTAGTTTACAGAGCAATACATTAATTTTGTTAAGTAAATTCTTATAAATATATATTCAGTAATAGTTATGATCGCGCAAAGTGCCATCTAGTAACATATATTATATGCATTTCCAGAAAAACTGTGTTAATCAAAGAGGAAGATATGTCATACATGTCATACTGTCATATTAAATTTTGCCGGTTTATTATCAGTTATTGAAAAGTGGTCAAAACAATTGTTGGACTTTAGAAAATGCTGCCCCAAAATAATGGAATATTAACATGGAAAATGTGATGGAGCAATGAAACGAAATTTGTTTAAAAAAAAAGCTCGAGCATGTACTTCAAAATTAATCATACATATTAGTATAAACTAGATGAGCATTTCAGATATCTTTATCGTTGTATATCAGTGTATGCATGTATTTCATGTATTGTATATTTAAATACATACATATATATATGTAAACACAAAAACATTCGAACATACATACATATGCACATACATACATAATATTTACTAAATGTGTGTCTGCACAATTGCGAGAGCGTTTTGTATGTTTGTATGAATCGTATATGTATGTATCGTATATTAAATGTTTGTATATATGTATGTATGCACATACATATGTACATATATGTATTTAGAGACGCACATGTATATGCATATGTATGCATACAGCCATTATTTCTCAAAAATAAACTGATTTTTTTATGTATTCTATCTTTTTATGCGTGCTCTCAAAATATTTGACGTTATTCAAGAGACTTGAGTTTGTTGAACGGTCGGAGGAATCGTTGTTTTTAAGATTTTTTTTCAAATTTAATATATTCGTTTTGATTTCTTTTATCTTTCGCGTTTTACGAAATAAAAATACAAAACTCAAATGAACAACAAGTTACAACGACGGCATAATTTATACACAGAACATTTATTATTTTATTACAAAATAACGTTATAATTACTGTGAGTATTACTCGTAAGATTTTGAACTTTAATATGAAATACACATGTATATATTTATATACATATGTGCATATATATAAATATATGTACATGTATACATGTATAAATCACTGGGAAAATACGGTTGTATAAGAAATGTGAATGTTTAAACAGACGTAGTTTAGTAGTATATCTTAATATTGTTGAGAAGGTGTACATATGTACAACTGTAACATATGTGAATATATAGATATAGATAATTTGTGTGCTTTACGCAAGTACAAAGGTGAATTAATTAGTTTTTGAATATACGAAATTTTAGATGACATGCAAATCTGAATTTGTAGTGGAACAACATTCATCTCTATCTATATCTAATACATCAAAAGCATTTATTATCGAAATCAAATTCTTTTTCGGAAATCTTAGCATGTAAAAAACGCAGAAACTGAGGAAGATTTTTCCAGCTACATACATATTTATTGTACATATATTGTGTACAAACATATGTAAATCGAACACCAGTAAACAGTAAGTAAATTGAAATGTCTGTCTTAAAGAAGTATAAAACCCATTATCTTAGAACTTAGAGCTTTTCCATCGAGTAAGTTAAGATTTTAAAAATCAACAAAGATTTGTATGTATAAAAAATATAGTATACAATATAATGGCAGGTTCTCTCTTTATAATTGCAATTTAAAGGTTGTGATTAGATATCTTTCTTTCAATGAACTTGTCTGCTGAATTCATAAATGATCTTTCTGGTTTATAATCTAAATTGTGTATATTATATGTTACATCGATAGTGTTAAAATATTCATAATTATGTTTGTTTCAGATGGCATCATCATTCACAAAAAAACAAGCTATGGACTTAAATAAAGAGTCAGGGATTAGATCCCCGGAACAACAGCAGTTCAGTACTTTGCGACGTCCTGTTACAGTGATTAAGAAAAGATCAGGTCCGTTAGATAAAATGCTTGATGAGCTTAATCGATTTGAGGAAGCTAATACGACTCTCGCGACTCTCACAACTGACAAACAACAACAACACACAACAACTGAAAATTCTGAAAGTGAGATCACAAATACAAGTTTTACAAAACCTTTGGGTAGACTATCACCGTCGGCATCCGGCAGAAGGCGTCACCCCACACATACACATACACATACACACATGCATATCAAAGAAAAGGAAAAGAAACGGGAACGTTGGCTATTAACTCGAAAGACATGGAGATATATGACTGATGCTGGTCGCAAACTGTTGCCCGATGGCATGCAGCATGGTATAGATAATATGTCCCAAATCGAGTCACAATTTCAAAGAGTGTGTGCTTCGGAGCCTCGGTTTATATTATGGCGTCGAAAATCGTCGTTTCCAGGTGCAACAAAAAGCTCGAAGAAACGGCTTAAGCTACTTTCACGACATCGAAACAACTATGGAGCTCATTCTCCGCTAAACAAAGATCAGGAGCTAAATGAGAGTGTTGATCAAACAATTGAGCTCTTGCAAACATATCTCAAAATTCGGGATGCATACAAAACGACGGCCCTACTTGGAAGCAAAACCGTTCGGCCTGACCAAACAGCTTCGCCAAGTTCCCGGCGACCTATTGATAGGAACTCTAGATCTAACACATCTGCAAATCAATCATCTGAATGTGATTCCAGCGAGCAGCATTGTGAGTCGGAACTTTTAAAGCGCCTTAAAATATTGTATAAAAGTTCCTCGCTCGGCGGTATACAAATGGGTACTATAACACCGGCTATTCTTGAAGATAAATCACTTTTAAAGAAAATATATAATATATTAAAGAAGCAGCAGCTACATCGCATTTTACATTCCTCCGAGCCAACTCCAAAAACGACTCTAGGCCGTGCTACCTCATTTTCTAGTCTATTCAATTATAGTAATATCTACGAAGCAACCATCCCAACAGATAATTATAATTTTAAAGATGACAAGAAAACAAGCAGCCCAACAGATAGTTATCATTTCAAAGATATAAAAACAAAAACAAGTATCCCAACAGACAATTATCATTTTAAAGATACAAACAAAAGCAACAATAATAACCGTGAAATATGCAGCAATCAAGCGATAAGCCAAGCTAGTCATACAACAAAATTAGATACAACAAAGCGTCAACGAAAGCCTCCAGAAACACTGGAACTTACCCACAGTACGCGTTCGAGTTCGCATTCTAATTCGCATTCTAATTCGCATTCTAATTCACATTCTAATTCGCATTCTAATTCGTATCCGCATTCGAATTCGAGTTCAAAATTGCAAGCAAATGAGATGCTTTCTAATAAAATAGGTATACGTGAGAAGAGCTTGAATTCGTGTGGAACGCAAACAAGTTTTATTCAATTGTGCGAAATCAAATTGTTGGCAGAACAATACGAATCAATGCTCGAACATAATATTGGTGCATCGGAGGAAGAGGGTGAAAAACATAATACAAGCTCAAGTTCAAATCGTAGAAAGAGCTCTATTGATAACGAGGATGTGTCGCAATCCGTAAGTGATACAATCAAAAGATATTTAAGAATGGCTCGAAAGAAAAGTGTACACGATGGTGATGCTAATCGCTTTAAGTCACTTAATTATGATCGAAATTTGCGAAACATTAAGGCTAAAGGTGAAATAAATCCACCTGGAATGGATGAGGATAATAACAAAGCAGTACAAACTTTAGACGCCTGGGCTCTGGTTGCATTGGACTATATACGCGGAAACGAGAACTCAAGGAATTTGCATAATGCTCATAATGCCTGGCAAAAGGACCTAGATGAACGATTACGTAAAAAGATTGAATACGATAAGACCTGTCTGTCCCAGTATCAATCCAAGAACCAATCCGAAGAACAAGCCCTCACCCGAAAGCACACATCAACAGCCTGTTTATCGGCTCCGACGTCACCCATAAGTACGGCTCATCATCCAAAGGAAAAAACTGGAAGAACAGCTAGCGCTTTACTCACTTCAAGCTCGCAGTTTCTTTCAAATTTTTGGCATCCAAACTCTGCAGAAGCGTCGAGTAATCAGAGCTTAAAAAATGGAAATGGAAATGTAAATGAAACATATATAAGTAAGTACACGAACAGATATACAGATAAAAGTACATACATTTATATTACATACCTATAATATGTATGTACAAAAATTAGACCGTGTATTTGATATATGTTATATATTTGATCATGTGGCAAATAAGTACTCCTATACATTGTAAGTAAATAGTACTTTAATTTAAGAAAGTCTAGGAAAAAACCCACATAACCAAAGTCGAAATATATTATACATTGTATCTGCATATATTTTTTTTTTTTCATTTTATTATACTATATTATTTGTTTTTTTTATTCAACTAGAGCACTACAACTCGAGTTTGATAGCAGACAAGTTCACTAAAAGTTAGATTGAGAAGTGTTCAGAGAAGTTCAGACCTTATGTAGACCTGAAGGATCTTAGTACCAGTAAGGGGTAGTCAATTGTTTCTTTTTTTCCCTTCAGTCAATTTAATATTGGTTTTCTAGAAAAAAACGATTCTTTCTGACTAATCGAAAAAGTTAGATTGAGTTTTCAAAATATCAAATTTTGCACAAATCTATCATTTTAGAATTAGTAATGATCCCATTTAATATACTATAACAATTTTTTCTAATTTGTAATTTTGCCTAAAATTTGATTTATTCACTTTATTTTACTTTCAGGTTCTAAAAATGAAACCACAAATATGCAAAAATCAAAGTCGTTATCTAATGTTGGTCAATTTGTTACGCGAAAAATTTGGGGAAGTCGCTCAAAATGTCAAAACCGGCAAAATGATAGCCAGGATTTTGTACCTCATCCTCAAAAATGGGGCCCTTCGGTAAGCTACATAATTTTTATACATTTTTTTGTTTCCAAAATTCTCTCAATATATTCTGGGTTTGTGAAATGTCTGTCCGTCCGTCAGCCTGTCCGACAGCTGACCTCAATTTTTTTCAACAGTTTTAAAGTTAGAGCCACCAAATTTTAAAATCTCGAAGATATATACCGTATTACTCGTTTTTTAACCTTTTACTGCTGACATACAGCTCTGACATTAATTTTTGAATATTTTCGGACATTGAAATTATAATATCCTCGGAGAGTGCATTCAAATTTTGGCCGGTCAACACCGCGCTAATATCTAGCAGTCTGCAATATCTAATGTAATAATTTTGTACTTAGGATAACTGTACATGGATTTCAGAACAAGGCCAGGTTTTACAATTAACGGATACATCCTTAGAAAAACTGTCCGATATTGAAGCAGAGTTTCTTATGCATATTGCTCTTGAAAAAATTAAGGAACTAAATATTGGAATGAATATTGGTAAGTTTAAAGTATTTATACACAGCAAATGTTTCAGACATTTCAAATTAATAATTTAGCAATTTTATCAATTATATCAATTTAAAAAAAAACGTCTACACGGGGTAACATTCTAGTGACGATAGCATATCCAAGCTCCAAAATGTACCAAATTTTGTGACGAAATATATTTTGTTTTTTCGATATATAAAATTTAATAAATTCAAACAATAATTTTGAAATAAAAAAATTAGCCAAATGGCTTTTAACCTTTAAATTTTGTTTTACCCGGTTACATTCCGATATCTCACGAGCCAGGTAAATTTAAAAAAGTCATATTATGAAAATTTTTTAGTTAAATCAACAAGTTTCAATTAGTATGCAACCGGTGGAACTGTAAACAAATAATAATAATAATAAATATTGAATTGATAGTCGTGTTTCGTACCTTTTGTGCTTCGTCACTAGCGTGGACTGCTCTCCACATTAATTACATTATCATAATCAGATTTTAAGTAAATTTTAATTGTAATTAGTTTTAAATTAAATTATTGTAAAATATATAGCCACCCTAATGTTTAAAGTAATTATATAGATACGTTTATGAATTATTAAAATCAATTTATGTATATTTTTTACATTTAAAAATTTAGATTTGGAAAGAAAATCTCAGAAGAGACGAGTAATATCGAAGAAACGAGCTCTTACAACTAGCTTTTTTGATATTGGAAAAAAGGATGATAATAGTAAGCACTACTCCCATATTGTTATTGCTTATTTGAGCATATTTTGATTTAATGTATAATTTACAAAGATGGGCGTGATATTTTATTTGGAACATCTTTGGAATATTGCTTGTCAAGAGACAGAAAGCGGGACGGAGATGTCGAGTCCGGATCCGGATCTAAGCATTCATTGACGTCAGTTTTTCAAAGAAGTGACATTAACAGTAGTCGAGTTGGAAAATTAAATGACAATGTACGTATTTATTTGCATTGTATTAAAAATGTCTTTCAGGATGGAACAATTCTAAATTACGAAACCATTTTTATAACATAAGTGGAAAAACTTGTGAAAATGTATGACATATTATAATGTGTATTATAGGTACGCTCGTGTGAAAGTTTGCCAACTAAATCTATGGACTATGGATGTAATGGTCCTTCAGTACGAGGGCCATCTGATAGGTCTGATTATTTTACAAACCTTCAAAAATCTTCATCAATATCAATGCAAATATCACGAAGCCAGTCTGATATGAGAAATGATGAAATTGATCTCGACCAAATATTATTCAAAGAATCAAAGTCTACTTTTAAGTTAAATGTACCATTGTTCGTTATTGTTTGTATCGAATATTTGGAAGAACATGGCCTTCAAAAAGTTGGACTCTTTCGCGTTAGTACATCCAAAAAGCGAGTGAAACAAGTAAGTCGTAAATATTTTCTCAACTTGTCACATGCACAATTTTATTTCTTCTTTTCATTAATCATAAATCATTCAATTTATCTCATATAACACCATCATTCTACTTGCAGCTTCGCGAGGACTTTGATAAAAAATGCAACATAAGCATTCCTGTTAATACATGCCCACATGATGTTGCTACATTGCTTAAAGAATTTTTCCGAGATCTGCCTGAGCCCTTACTATGTAAAAGATTGTATGCAACATTTTTGGAAACACAGCGTAAGACAAACACCTTGTAGGACGAAATTTATTGAGCTAATCAAAATTAAAAAAAAAAATCACTTTTGCAATTTTCAGGGATTCGAAATCGACGATTGCAGCTCGAAGCAATATCCCATTTAATCAAATTACTACCAATTCCACATCGCGACACATTGTATTTTTTACTGAAGTTTCTTGGTAACGTGGCTGCTCATTGTGATGATATATGCTCCACAGATGGAATCATTCAGATGAATGGAAATAAAATGGACAGCAACAATATATCCACAGTATTTGCGCCAAATATTCTGCGTGACGATAAAGAGCAGGGCAATATGCTGGACGCAATAAATGTAATAAGGTAATTTTGTGAAAAGTTTTGGGAGACCGAAAAACGAAGAACTTTTTTAAAGTAAAATATTTAAATAAAAAATTTAAGAACATTATATCAACTTTTACACTTTGTTTGGAATAAAAGTGTTTAGCACACATTAAAAAATCATTAATTTTTTTCTCACAGAATAATGATAGATCACTATGAAGAAATCTTTAAAGTGCCTGGAGAAATGATTGACATTATTTACTGTCATATGTTGGATTCGTGTCCAGAAAAGCTTCATACTCTAATGATGAGTAAAATCAAGGAATCGCCAAAGTAAGATTTTTGACGTGATTGTATTATGAGCATATATTTTCTTATCTTTTTTTTTAGAACTCATATGGAACAAACAAAACCAAATCAAAGCCTGGTACATCTGAAGGAGTCACCGTCCGATGCCCCACTTTTATCTGACACACGGCGTCAATCGACGCCGATTTTGCTAGAAAATTTGAACGTTTTCTCAGCCAGTTTACAAATATCAATGCCAGAGGAATCTTGTTTACAACAAATTAAGTCAGGTGGTCTGAAAGGTAATAAATCGATTGCAACATACTATTTCAAAAAAGTTGAAAAAATATGTATTGTTTCTTTTTTTCTTGTTTTTGTATACAGAAAGTAAAATGCTCAGTACAAGTAAAAGTACAAGTACAAGCATATCTGAGCCCAAATTGCCAGCGAGTATATCTAATATTGGAGAAGCATCATTAAGTGCAAAAACTGCGGAATTTGAAAAAACATCAAATAAAAATGTAATTTTTAATGGATCGCAAACTCCAACGGCAAAAACGAGAACGCTTTATAAACGCCAGCAAATAATACCTAGCTCAAGGCGATAAAATGATCAAAAATTATACAGGCCTGTTCCGGTTTCCACTTGCAATAAGATATTGCGAAAGTGATTTTCCCTAAAATGTTCCTATTTTCACTTTTGATCAAATCTTGCGGAAAATTATCTTGCAATTGAGGTTTGATTCATTTCACAATAAGCAAATTTTCAACTATTAGGAAAATTTCAATTCCACAAAATGTTGCCGAAAGTGCAAACCGGAAGAGTCACGATTGTTTTTATCAAGTCAAATTATCAAATGTAAACTTATGTGTAATTCTTAGTTTTGTAGCCTAGTCCAATAAATCATTAGCAATAAAAATATAAAACTAAAATAACACTATATAACTACATAAAAGTAGTTAAAGCAATACATACATACAATATGTAGCTATATAAAAGATCTTTGTCTGTTATGCAAGTTATGTAGTTAAATCCTAATGAAATGTAGTGAACTCAGAATACTTATACCTTAATATGTGACCTGTATATTTGAAAGTTTTCAGGCCTATTCCTCTCAGCAACATTTTGCGAAATTGAAATTCCTTTCAATGTTCAAGACATCCTTGTAGATGTTATCATTTCACAATTGCAAGTTTATTCAATCCTTGATAAATTACAAGTGAATTCAATCCGCAAAGTGTTCTCAAACGTGAGAAGAAGAAATTTACCTTCGCAATATCGTACCGAAAGTGGATATATGTATGTATCTTATCGAAGACTTGGCAAAAGCTACAAAAATATAAAATATATAAATGTTATACTAATTGGTATTTATGTGTATACGTATATAAGTATTTATTATTGTTAGTTTTATTACATAAGACTATAGGAATTATACTTAACGTATTATCTAAGTATTATATATTGAATGTTTTGTGTTCTCGTTCGTTTTACAATCGTTCCATTGGAATATGCTTGTAATCTACAATAGAAAGGAATACATATTATTATGCAAGCAGCTAAGTTCAATATATAATATATTTGATAATTTTATGGAATTGCATAATATTATGTGCGTTATGGATTTCGATTTCAATAATCATTCGATTGCATTTTCAAACAGTTTGCTGTCAACGTTCGAGCATTATTTAATTGTTTTAACAGATTTTTTTTTTCTAGAACACCACATATGTATATGTATGTGTATATGTATATGTTTATGTATCTACAACCACATAATTTACACAATACCACATTAGGCCATTCAATTTAATTTGTTTTGAAATGCTACCTTTATAGAACATTTTGGGTTAATGGCTAAATGTTTCTAAGTTAGTCATCTTAAACTTCGATGTACGAGTATGTATTGGGCTACGTTTGAAATTTGAAACAACAATACTTCTGATATGATCAAACACACAATTATGATTTCAGTAGAAGCACTTTTATCGCTTGCGATGCTGGTTTGCATTGCTGCCGGCTGCTCACCTATAAGATACATAATAATAACACACGATACTATTTTAATCAAATTCCAATATTTTTAAATACACAATATTGAAAATAAAACAATAAACAACAAGAAATGTTATCGTCGGCAAGCCGAAGATATCCATGTACATATATACCCTTGTAGAAAAGTGTATATGTATACATATATATGTATAAACCAGTTACACTTTCGAACCAAAACTGAACTCAGCCTCTCTCCCTCTCACCGTTTTATAATTAGCTGCCCACCGGCAAAAATGCAAAAATTATTGAGAGTGAAAAGTCAAGCCAGTGTTCAACCATTGCATCGGCTCGCTCTCAGCTCAGTTGGGTTTACTTCGCTTGCTCATAAGATAACAATAAAAAAAAAAATTCAAAAAAAAAAAAAAATTCAAAAAAAAAAAAAATAAATATATTTATACGAACGCATTTTGGTTATAAACAATTACATATATAAACAATATCCAATTAGCTGCATAAAAGGAAGAAGACAAGAAGCAGGGTTGCCAATTTAGCCATTTTCACGTCAGATCTAGCTATTGTGCAAAGTCAAAAACGGAAAACTATTGAATCTAGTAGTTGCCTGTTAGTCTGACTCTTTACTATAATAAATGAGCTATTTTTTTTTGGCTATTTAAATATAGTTGAATTTGATTGACTTATCTTAAAGAGTTTTTCATACATTTAATTTATAAACCGATCGATTCTGTCAAAATTATGATACGCCTTGCAGGGGAATAAATAGCTTAAAAACAAAAGTTTTATTCAATCCTTTACACATTTCGTGATTAAATTAGAAAACCCTTTGCAAGGGTATAACTAGATCATTTGCTTACCCGTGAGCACGTGAACCCTGACTGAAGCTGGTACGGCTGCATTCGGTACGCATGTGTAATTTCCGGAGTCGCGCAGAGAGGCACGTGTCAGCATTAGGCGGCTGGTGGTACCAAGATCGGTTTTTTCGGTTTCCAAACTAATACCGCCTCGTAGGGAATCAAAGTCCACAATTGCTGACCCATGATACCTTCATAGTTGCAAAGTTTATATTAAAGAATTATACACATTACTTATAAATAATTTGATAGGCTTATTTACCATAATACAGATGAGGCATGTATATTTACTGAGCAAGCTAGAGCAATGGTACTATCTCTCTTTACGTGTATTTCCGTCGATCCCAAAATTTTGGCGCGTGCGGCTATAATATGACAAAAAGATTTATAAAGATGAATGTTATACAGAAAGAAGAGTAAAAGGAATGCAAACCATTTAAGTGTAATTTATAACATTACTTTTACATTTCTATAAAAAAGTGCATATATACAAATATTTAGAAAATATTTAAATTTTATAATTCTAACCTTTTGAGTCATAATACATTTTATCCGAATTTCGTTCCCTCTTATCAGTTTCAGCTGCAATGAAACGGTTAAAATCGGAAATAAATTTAAATTTACGGGTATATTATTATGTCGTCAATAAAAGATAAACCCAAGTAAGAATTTATTTTATTCTCTGCATATACACAATTCTTGTTTAAACGAAAAATGTTTAGGTCAGAAGAGTCAGTGCTAAGCGGAGTAACTATTGTATAATAGATTGGTTCAAAATAAAATAAAGATTATTTTAATCTATGTATTAGTGGTGAGAAAACATCGATAGTAAAAAGAATTAAATACTTATGATACGGGGGTGTCACGAAAATCTCTAGAGACTTTCGGTTGGGTTGAATTTTCATTCGCTCATTGAAACAGCCGGTGCTGAATTGTTCGAAATTGATTGCTACAGAAAAGAGTTGCCATACAATTTGTTAAACTTGGCAGGCTACAAATTTTGAAAGTGTTTTGTTTAAAAGTTCAAAATAATTGTTGAAAAAACTAACGTAATAATAATTACGTTAATAAACAATAATTATCTTAATAAGTATGTTTATCGAAAAGAATAACAAAAGTGGGAATAAATTTAAACCAAAATTATTTCTGTGTGGTCGCAGCGCTAAAATCAGAATATTTTGAGATTTCTGTGACACCTAAGAGTTAGAATTCGGTTGGAATTTGGTTGGAAGAGATTTCCGCGACACCCCCGATAATGTTGATTTCGATGTTTTGTCACCTTTAATGTGAACATAATTAAAATACTGAAGTACAATGCTTGAAAAAACGAAAAAATAAATTTATAACTATCCTGATAAGATTTCGCTGTTTAGAATAGATTTATACATATTGATACATAATAAAACTACCTGTGACTTCTAAAGTAATTGCCAAGTTGATTTTTGGCTCAGTATTCACTTGGCATTCATAAATGCCACTGTCCCGTGCTTGTGCGTAATCAATTTTTAAGTCCCAATCGTCACTATTTGGCGGATGAATCACGGAAAACCGTTGGTCTCCGGTGTATGTATAAATATTTGTTGTCAGAATATGAAGATCCCGTTTGCGCATCCACGAAACCTACACAACATTAAGTGCAAGATATTATTATTATATTATTATACTAATAGAAATATCCTAATTAAACTTAACTTTCATTATTATAATCGTGTTAAGGCTAAACCTTTAAAAAAAAAAAAAAAAACTTATTTTATTTGAAAGTTAAGAAAATAAAAGTTTCCTTTATGTACACCTTATTATAATTTAGAATAAATTTGTACGTACAGTTCGATTGCCTTTATTTTTAACTCGACATCTTAAGATTGAGGTTTCATCCACAACAGCTGAAATATTTCTTGGGCTTATGTCATCAAAGTAAGGTCTTTCCATATTGGCCAAGTCTAAAATAATTAATATGTATATGAAAAATAACTTTATAAGCAGCATGTTTATTGTTGCTTGATGTCATTCATTACCATTTATAATTAAAAAAGGAGATGCGTTGATATGCTGAAGACCACTATTTATATGCAGGATCAAGAAAATGATCGGCTTGATTTTATTAAATTTATCCGAGCACTTCTTTTTTCCAAACGAAGCCACCATTTTTGTTCACCTTGGGTACATCTCACAAATGTGAACCTATTTTCTACATATGTATGCTGCCCTTCAAACCTGAAATTTAAATGGCTCATTAATTAACCAGAAATATTGAAAGTCGCTTTTGACTAAATAAGTTTTTCAAAAATAATTAGATCTCGCTCACTTGTCTTTCTTAACGTCCGTTTTAATGGAATCTAGTCTCTCAGTTTTAAAAATATCTAGATGACTGTTCAGAACACCATTTGCTTCAAATTTATATCACATCTCATCACATCAATATGAATATAGTGTATCATTAGGTACGCAGAGTTACTTTCACTTGCCTACATTTATACAGGGTAAAGTGTTCAGGTGTTTCGGGAATTAACATAAGAGAATACAGCCTCAAGAGATTGAAATTAACTCAGACTGATAGCTGACAAAACTGAGATTTGGCGCAAGAAACATATATGAATACCCTGCACATTATGGTAGGCCTAGATCTGATTCGATCTCTCTAACTGTCTTAGCCACATCGAATGGGCTGTCAGATACCCTATAGACCGAAGCGCATTAAATCACAATACATGTCTGATTACAATCTGGAAAACCAAAATCAAATTTTGTGCATCTTAGTTCTTAACCGGTTGTTCCTATTGCACTAAAGAGTTTTACATTTACACATATGGTGATTTCACTCATGAACAATAGTAACAAGTTTTATTAACACAACTAAAATTGGCGAAATCGGATAGCTTTAATCACAATGGAGTCCATCAATTAATATGAGATATGATATTATTCAGCTGGTATTCTTTGGTGATTAAATTTGATTTTTGTAGCACGACGCACATTGATACCAAAAAATAAAAAAATAAGTGTCCAGTCAAATGTCCTGTACATACATAGACACATTTTTTTTGTTCGATTTATATACCATATGAAAGTTATCATAGCAATATCGAAAAAAAAAATACGTTTAGCACTTATTTATTTAGCTGGACAATGCAAACCCGCCATATTTTAAGATGTATGTATAATACAATCGAGCACATATAGCAAACATTATGTGTATGTGTGTATGTTACATTGTACATATGTATGCATAGAAGTATATAAGTATGTACAATGATGTGCATACATGTGTACTTACTTTTTAATAGCTTGAAACCTTGTTCTGCTCTCTTATAAACCATAAATTAGTGTTGCACGCATTCACGATTTCCAGTAAGTGCATAAACAGTCAGAGTTAATATTATACTATAACTTCTCGTTCCCAAGTAAAAATTGCTTTTATTTGGTGTCGAAAAACTTGTTCATTATATTTGTTCTTGAGATTTGTATTCGCAAAACTTTTTTTGCGCCTAATGCGCAACTCAGCTCTGTTCCACGATTGAGAGAACCACTGTCTGAAAAATGGTAGTTCCGTTCAACCACCAAACGAAGCCTTGAGCTTATGGAAATCCCGTTAAGTAATGCAAGACAAGAGCGGAAGTTCTGCTCACAAGAACTATCGCTCATTAGAAGGTACTACTTACATAGAAACTGTATGTGCATACTATATCTAATAAACAGCATGTGTTTGATTAATGCAAAAAGCACGATGTATTTATAAATATATATTAAATATCAAACAAAATCTAGTTAAGACGATTATTTACATTTGTTTAAATTAAATGCTTAAGTGCTATGATGTTTATTTTGAGTTTTTTGAAATTTTAAATATATTCTTATATTATTTATAAATAATAAAATCTTTTTTAATACTGAAGCTAAGTTGCACTTAAGATATATGTAACTATTGTCGTTATAGTGAAACAAGCTTTGAGCGACAATTCCATTCTTCTTTCATAATACTCTCTGGAAAGCTTTTGAGCGCACAAACTAACTTTCACACTGCGCGATTAACTTTCGTTTTTTTTTTATATGGAGTTTTTCATTTCGCGAGCATTCCATTTGAAGTCTACAGACGCCTTTAGTATGTGGAGCTATTAATCAGTGATGTAAGCTATCGATAACCAGAAACCGATGAATTGACAATAACAAAAGACATTTTCTAACTCGTTTTCGTTTTTTTTTTATGGAGTTTTTCATTTCGCGAGCATTCCATTTGAAGTCTACAGACGCCTTTAGTATGTAGAGCTATTAATCAGTGTTGTGAGCTATCGATAACCAGAAACCGATGAATTGACAATAACATAAGACATTTTCTAACGCTGCATTACGTGCGTCAAATTAGCAACGATCGCCAGCAACGAATTTTTTACAAGATTATACCTATTTTATTTTTGATATTTTAGTAATGAAAATTAACATTTTTGAAAAATGAAAGATGCAGAATTCTTAAGAAAACATCAAGCCATTGTTTTATTTGGGTTTTGGTTAAATATATATATTATAAATATTAGAAAATAGCAAATATAAAAAATTTTATTGAATAAAACTCCTCCAAGATTTGCACGATACACCAGTTTATAAGATATACTTTTAAGAGTATTTCTAAAAAAAAATTCAAAATATTCGTCCTACTGTGAGTTGAGAAAAATTGTTAACAGTGAAAACTTTAACAACATTTCCTCATAGTTCATAGGCAACAGCTGTTTATGATTAAGCAGCTGTTCAAAAAGATATTTAACCATAAATGATTACAAGCTACGAATGGTATGCACAAGGATGAGTTGCTTTCACCCCAACATTTTCCTTTTTATTTCAAGAATTTTCATGCATTATTTATTGAGAAAATGCCATTTTTCATATATTTCCATAATTCAAATATGCGCTTTGCGACCAACTTCGTCTTCAAAAAATGTGTGCGGCCACCTTCACGTCGTCAAAATTAATTCATTTTGCATATATGTGTACACACTAAATAAAATCGTTGCTAACTATTAAAAAACTCCTCAAAGCCTTGCACGGTACAAAAAACGATTTGTTTTTTCTTCCCCTTCATTTAACTCTTTATTTCATCTCAATTCTCCTACTGTGAGTGGAGAAAATTACATTTTTCATATATTTCCATAATTCAATAAATGCAACAAAATATGTGCGGCCAACTTCACGTCGTCAGAATTAATCCATTTTAAATATATATGTACACACTAAATAAAATCGTTGCCAACTATTAAAAAACTCCTCAAAGTCTTGCACGGTACAAAAAACGATTTGTTTAAGTTTGTTAGGTTGGCGGCACTTTGAACAATTTTAGCAGGAAATCGCGTGATTTTTTGTTTAAATAGTTTCACCGATTTCTTGCTAAAATTGTGCGCAGCGCTTCCAAAATAAACAATCCCCGCTACTCTGTTAACTCAAAAAGGCACCGATATGCATTATCGATAGGCCAGCGCGTGGTGTGTTTATCGGCGAAACTAAAAATAGCCTTTTAACACATTTTTCCGAAAAAAAAAAAATATTCTGAGCAGAGCCCGTAAAATATGTTCAATCAAATTTTTCAAGGCACTCTGCTCTCCCAAAAAACAAAATGAGACTGAATCACTCAGTGTCTGAACAGCCATCCTTTTTTTTCGTTTCGTTTGTGCTCTCGCTCTCGAGTTTCGGGTTGAGCGTAGCTACCGAATCTGTCATTTACAGACCGCTCGATATGAACACCTTTCGTCGCTCAGCTAATGAGAATCAGTAAGTGAGCAAAGCAAGCCATGAGTCAGCAAAAAAGGGCTTTATTATACTATTTTTTTAATTTAAAAAAAAAAAGTATACTGGGTTTGTGCAATGTCCGTCTGTCCGTCCGTCCGTCCGTAGGAACGCAGGTTTTTTCATCCGACTGCAACGTTCTTACTTGTTTTTATTAAGTTGATGTTATCAAACAAAAAAAAACAAACGTATCATTAGCACATTGTACATGGGCATTTCCAGCAAAAGGTCCACCAGCATCGAAGACCGTTTGCCGAGTTTTTACGAAGTAAAAGGTCTCGAGTTAATACAGGAGCCGAGCGAGCAAACAAAAACGTTCGTCGGTTGAGCAAAGAGCAAGCCCAAAAATATCGAAAATTGAGTGTTTTTTTGAGACTGTTTCGAATCTGTCAGTTGACGAGTGGTTTTTTTCTGACAACAAACACGAGTGAGACTAATTATAACGAGCTCTGATTCTGAGCCTAGTTTTGAGATCCTAGAATTATTCCGAATTTGCAGAGCCCAAAACCAAGTGTTTTGGTGCTTTCTTTCGATTTCACTTGAGATAGCTGTAACGAAACATTACCCGTTTTTTTATATGGAGCTTTTCATTTCGCGAGCATTCCATTTAAAGTGTACAGACGCGCTTACAAAAAAAATCAGCGTATGAACGTTGCATATATAATAGCATATATGTATAATAAAAAGGAAATGTGATAACTATTTATTTATTGGTTCAAGTTGAAAAGCAACCAACAAATAAATATACTAGAATTTTAAACGTTTTACAACGGCAGTCGAATTCTATGTATTTATTTATATTGGTTATGTCAATTGAAATAATCTATATATATAAAAGAGTTTGTCCTCACTGGTGATTGGTGATTGGCAATCAAGGCAGAACCCAAACCATAATAGCTAGATGGCTGAAATTTTCACAGTAGCTTAGGCCTATGCCGAAAGGGTGGAAAGTGGGCGGTCACGGTTATATGGGTGAAACTTTAGTTTTAGTGCGATTTTTTTCAGACTCATTTACCAACCTCCACAGAACAAAATATAAAAAACGAAATTCTCAAATTTAACAAAAACAACCTGAAAAGTCGGAAAATGGTCGGAAAATTGTTGCATGCAACTTAGTTGTTCATTTTCAGTAATCCATGTGAAAATTCGACAATGACTACATATTATTTTTCCGTAAAATTCACCCCCGTGAGCGGAAAATAGGTGGTAAATACGACGAAAATTTAGTTTTTACGCGATTTGCTTCAAACTCATTTTCAAAGACTTATATAAAAATTCATTGAAAACTGCATACCAATTTTCCGGAAAACTCACATTCCCGGGTGGAAAGTGGGTGACAAAAATAATTTTTCAAAGATCAATATGAATATTCGTTAAAAACAGCACCCCAATTTTCCGAAAAATTCACATTCCAGGGTGAAAAGTCGAAAGAAAAAAGTTGAGTTCTTATGCGATTTGCTTCAAACTCATTTTCAAAGAACAATATGAAAATTCATTAAAAAACTGCACACCAATTTACCGGAAAATGAACATTCCCGTGTGGAAACTAGGTAAAAACTTTTTACTAAAAAGCCCAAAGTTGAGGTTATGTGCGATTTGCTTCAATTTAATTTGATCGGGTAAATTGCAACTCTGCAGTTGCCCGCCAAATTCAAATTTGGTTTCTTCATAATAAAAAGGCCGTTGAAATTAAATTTTCTCATTTTTGTCAATTTTGCTTTGCTTACAACATGTACATAATACATGATAATAATAAATGGTAACGTAAGAGTATTTCCATTGCCACTTGAATTTATTGATGTTGACTGTCATAAACATTGAAACAGTATAAGAAAAATTAAAAAAACAAATGTGTTTCATAATTATGTATTATTATTTTAAAGACGCAAATAAACAAACGCAATCAGTATACATATTAGATCGTAAGTATGTATTCAAGAAAGCACGCATACCATACATATGTTTATGCTATGTTAAAAAAGAGATA
This sequence comes from Hirtodrosophila cameraria, assembly GCA_949708635.1. NCBI lineage: Eukaryota > Metazoa > Arthropoda > Insecta > Diptera > Drosophilidae > Hirtodrosophila > Hirtodrosophila cameraria. Next base: position 846,797 of record OX453092.1, read on the forward strand.
AGCATGTCGTAAATCGTAATCGCATAGAAAAAAAATTCATATATAATAGTACAGTTATATAGTATTATGTCTTCTGTTCCTTAAAAGTCAGAGTAGGGCAGCCTATCCGCTGCCACTGCAACTTTTGGATAGGAGACATTTCGTTGAGCGTTGGGGCCAGTGCTCCAACCCCGAGCACAGTTGTTAAAGCTTTGTCCAGAGCCAGAGCATATCTGAGTCATCTGAAAGGGAGCCGAAATATAAGTATTCCTGGCTGGACCTTGATTTGGTGAAAATGTTGAGCTGCGGTCTTCAATTCCTGCAGAACCGAATGGGGATGGGGATGCATTACGCACACCGCCATATGTTGACTGCTTGTTTACATTTAGATACCGTTGACCATTTGATAGACCAACTGCATTTCTTTGCTCAGTTCCCTGAAATTTCGACAACTTATCAAATGACAGCGGCGATGGACTAAAGTTGACCGGTGGTGCCGATTGGGTAGAGCTTGCTGGAACCTTCTGATAACTCTGTGCACCATAAAGTTGTTGTTTGGGTGGCACAGACGAATTGAAGCCGGACGTGAAGTTTGACACGGGGAAGCCACTGGGCACTTCACCAGCTATTTCGTTAGAAGGAACTGCTGCAAAACGAGATGATGGATATCCTTTAGAATAGTCGACTTGTGTTGTACCGTGGAAACTACTAGATAAAGGTTGCTGATCTTTTGTCTGAATTGGCGGTGGCGCGTAGCTAGCCAGGGAGATTTCCTTAGGTATATATAGACCTATTGGAAAATATAAAAAAAATATACATTAAGTTATTGATCTGATCAAAAATAGATAAAATCATACATATAAAAGTACGTGTACTTTTGGATGAACAAATCGTTATAGAATTAATTATATGCGTTAGATGTGTAAAAGATATATTGATGTATCGATATTACCGATATCAGCTCCATATCAATATTGACTGCAATATAACGAATGTTAATTTTATGCTTTAAATTTGTTTGCAACTAAAATAATAATTAGTTTATTCTTTTTACTCCCTGTTCCCATTAAAAATGGGAAAAAGGGAGTTATAAAGTACTGCAAATGTGTGTAACAGACAGAAGGAGTCATTTCCGACTATATAAACTATATATATTCTTGATCAGGATCAACAGCCGAGACGAACTAGCCATGTCCGTCTGTCTGTCTGTCCGTCTGTCAGTATGAACTCACAGATCTCAGAGACTATAAGAGCTAGAGACACCAAACTTGGCATGAAGGTTCCTGTATACCATAGGCAGATCAAGTTTATTTCAAATTTCGGATGCACCACCCCGCACCCCCGCAAATCGCAAAAGACTCCCACAGCCACAATTTTAAAGATAAAGCTTTAATTTTTGGTACACATGTATGTTTACTCAATGTCTTTCGGATGTGTAAATTTCAACACGATCGGATAAATAGCACCAAAGTTATGGAAGAACTTATTTCCCCTGTCTCAGCAGGCAGAAACAACAGTTTGACATGCACTGTGCAAGTTGAGTACGCTGCTTGCTTGTGTTGCCGCTGAACTGCTTGAAATGCAAGTTGGGAGCAGGGAGTCTCGACTACGACTCGCACACTCGACTAGAGTATTCTTACTTGTTTAAGCTACAATTTATCAGCTTTCTCACGTAATTTTGATATATTGAAAACTCAAAATGTTTGTGACAATCGGAGGACATTGAAATTGTTTCGCGACATAGTTTTCAAGGCAATATCGATATAAAGTTGACAATTTATATTTAACATTTACAACAGACTTGTTACTCTTCTTAAGGACGTACATATATTTGGTTATCAATTAGGTGTTGGGACTGCAAATCAATTTGTTTTGTAACCGATGAATTACACTTTTGATTAAATTTTGCAGATGTTGAATTTAGGACAAGGCTGCTTATGTAAAATTCTAAAAAATAACATTTTAGGGGGGCTTCACAAAAAAGGCTAATTAAAGATAATTGTTTAACAAAAGACAAATATCAAATGTGATAGTTATGAAAAGACAATAATAAACTATACCACATTTATATTTATAATACATTAAATAGAACAATTAAAGAAGGGTGCTTTGCGATCATGCCTTCGGTAGTTATTGCGTTCTCTAATCCAGAATCGTTTTGTAATTTGAAGTGATCTTCAATTAGTTGCTCTTTGTCAGTTAAAAGTTTGATTCGGTTGTTTTTTTGAGATTCTTCATGTTCTCTAATCGACTGTTGCTCAAACGAGAAAATCAACTCACGAACATTAACGGGTTCGTCAACGGGTTCGATAAGTGGTTCATTGACTGGTTCATTGACTGGTGCATTGCCGTTTTCGTTACTTTTGATTTCTCTTGTTTTATCTTCGCGATCTAGTACCGTATTAATTAGTCCTGGCACAACATGCTGACTGTTATTAGCAGCATTATGGCTAATGTTTTTATTCCTATTCTTGGATAAATCTCGTTGATCAACGATTTTCAAGCCCATGTTTTGATTTATCTGTTGTTGTTGTTGTTTTTGTTGTTCTAGTTGTTGCTGTTTTTGTTGCTGTCGCATAAAGCATTGCTGAAAATGTTCTAATTGTTGTAGCCTATGCTGAATTTCATCATTGAAATTAGGAAGCGAATTTGCCTTGCACAAGTCCATAATTTGTTGTTTGTCATTTAAATAATAAGCACTTGGATTATCAGAAAGTTGTACTAATTGCAGATTTTTTCCATGAACATTCTGATGAACTTGTATGTGTTCATCCGGTTCACAATAATAATATTCACCCCGATCAGTATTATCAAAGTATTCATATTCTTGATTATTGTCATGTCCATAATACTCTGAAATATTCAATATTTAATATATCATGTAAGTATCATCTTACATCTTACATATAGACGAAATAAAAATAATTTGCTAACACAAATTAATTTAGTATTTTAAACAGCTTAGAAATATACCCAGTACCCTGCTAGAAAACATAAATTCATACGCAAACTTAAATTAAACTTAATTGTTTTATATGGCCATGTACATATCTGCTATTTATCCACTTTGTGGTTTTGAAATGCCCGTCTGTCCTCCGTAGAGTAACCAAACTTGTCATATATGTGGGTATATTCTCGAAATCTGGGATCTAGGTAAAATTTCAATCCCGATCTGAAAAAAAAATATCACGGATCCCACTCGAAATCCCTATTGATTATTTCTACAGATCTCTGAAAATAAGTTTGAGGTCGATCGGGTGAGAAAAGTTTCCTACAACGCTTTTCCGCACGTTTTCCGATTTTGAGCTTAAATCTTTGAAAACCAGAGCTCGTAAAATATGTTCAATAAAATTTTTCAAAGCACTCTGTTCTCTCAAAAAACCGAAAAAATGAGACTTAATCACTGTGTCTGAACAGCCACCCTTTTTTTCGTTTCGTTTGTGCTCTCGCTCTCGGGTTTCGGGTTGAGCGTAGCTACCGAATCTGTCATTTACAGACCGCTCGATACGAACACAACCTTTCGTCGCTCAGCTACTGAGAGTCAGTAAGTGAGCAAAGCAAGCAAAAAAAGGTCTTTATTTTTTTTTTTGTGTTTGCCTATGTTGTTGCCTTTGGTATTTCGTCACAGGCAAAGGAATGGAGAAAAGGAGGTTGAAAAATTCAGTCGGGAAATGTGGAAAATTCGCGGAAAACCATTGAATGCAACTTTTTTATTTATCATCCGATTAGCTTCAAACTTATTTTCAAAAATCTATATAAAAAATAATTAATGACTGCATACCAATTTTCCGAAAAATTCAGCCCCCTGGGCGGAAAATTGGATGGTCAAGGTTGTATGAGCGAAAGTTGAGTTTTTATACGAATTGCTTCAAACTCATTTTCAAAGATCTATATGAAAATTCATTTAAAACTACATACCAATTTTCCGGAAGATTCACCCCCCTGAGTGTTTTTTCGAGACTGTTTCGAATCTGTCAGTTGACGAGTGGTTTTTTTCTGACAACAAACACGAGTGAGACTAATTATTACGCGCTCTGTTGAAAACTAGTTTAAGCCTGATTGGATCATAAACAAAAAATTGTCATACAATTCATCCATTTTTTAAATTTGTGAGAATTTTGGAAAACTCTTTCTGATTGCACACTTTTGACATAAGTTTCCTTCCAGCTTCCTACGGTAAGGACTGTGCTCTAAAAATTTAGAAAGAAATTTTTGCTATATTTACCTCTTGGTAATTCAACATTTCGACCTCCCCAACCCTGTGCCACACTTGGCTTATATGCCAGTTCTCTTTGAGGGTTGCAGGGTTGCATTGGTTGGTTTTGGACACGTGTATCATAAGGCTAAAAAGGAAATTTTAAAAATATCTATAGTGTTGTTTGATGGGATTGATAACTTACAGTTTTATAAGTATCCCTTTCATATGGTGATGACGCTGGCGGACGCGACACAACCTCTGGTACTGATCCCAATCCCGATCCTGATCCAGAAACTGGGAAGTCGTTAGCATCTCGATAAAATGGCACAGGTGAGGCGAAAGACGCAATCGGCGTTTGGCTCCGATATTTCGAATCTTCCAAAAATGCGGAACTTGCCGAGCCGGTTTGAAGAGCAGCTTCCCAGGGTGATTTGATCACCTGGACTCCTGGCTTTGAGTACTTCTCAATCAATTGATCTTGATGTATATTTAATTGCACTCGATGTTTGCCAGCATCCGAATATGCTGGCAAGATATTTGGAGAAGTCGCCGGCTTCGCCTGTTGATATTGTTGGTAATCTGGAATACCAGATGGACTGTGAGTACCGGCATTGGTCTCATCGACTACCCAATTTTCAGCCTTTTTGCGACGTTTTGCAAAGAGCTCAGCTCCTAGTTTTCGTTGTTGTTGTTGTTGTTTATAGCGCAGTAAAGCAGGTGATGGCAAAGGCGAAGGCAGACGCGAAGGCAGAGGCGAAAAAGCATATTTTGTGTGTGTGGAACAAGTTTAAAATAAATTAATTTATTAGTTGCTGAATACAAACAATTTGTGCATAAGAAGTGTAATCAAATATAACTTAAGGATTTTTTTTTATTTCTTTTTTTTTCAGCGTTGTTTATACGATTCAATTCTTGCACTTTAAAACGCTTGCTTGTTGTTTAGACAATGCAAGATGAAAATGCGAGCAAGAATAGCATCGTGGAGACATCGCTTAAGGCAATTTAAAGGATATGTAAAATGGTATATTTCAAAAAAAAAAAGTTATAAATGTTTACCTCGGCCCTTATGCAGTTGCAGCGCAGTTATTAGCTCAGCGCAATTGTCAGGTGATAGCAGCCCTGAATCAACATTAATGGATTCACGAAGTGAGTTATAATCGCGCATTTGTCCTCGTGGATTCATTATAAGCTTTAATGGCATTTTGTCCAACATGGTTAGTTCCGGCCTCAAACTTGATTCAGTATTTTCTTTATATATTGTGTGAGTATCATTTATATCATCTTCTCCTATTTAATTATTTGTATTGATAAAACGTATTAAAATACTAAGTAGCCCACAAGTAGAAGAACACACATAAGATGGTGATTTTATAAGATAATTGAGTAAGTTATTTCTGATAAAGTTATGTAAAAAAACTGCAGAATCTAAAGCTACTTTTAAAAGGTATAATATGTATCAAATTGTAAAGCATTAGCATTAGTTAAGTAATTCATTAACATATTTCATAAGTAAGTATGATAATTAGTAAACATAAGTACCCATGGGCGCAAGCCTTGTACTCATTTTTCCTGAAAATTTCCAAAAATAACATTTGCAAATAAAAGCCTCCCCTTTCACGTTCACCTGCTATCCCTAACGACTAATTAATCGATGTTTAAAAAAAGTTCATTCATATATATATGTACATATATTAGGAAGCATCGAATTGTATGTTCTCTGTATGAACATGCAATTCGATGCTACCTAATTTGTATATAATATATATATATATATATATATGTATGTATCATATGTAAATTGAAAGTATTAGGAATGAGTAGTGCAACATCTTTATCTTAACCAAAGTCACACATTTATAGTTTCTTTTAAATTAGCTCACATAGGGACATAGGGACGGAATATATTTTATATTTTTTTGAACTGTATTCATACGGACAGACATACCATTTCACTGAAATGGAAAATAATGGTTCATTACAGGTCCCTGATCACGAAAGTTATTTTTTTTTTTTGGTATGTCAGAACTTTTTTATAAAAAATTTACAAAACTGTTGCAGAAAAAAAAAATAGTTTTGAAATGTCAAATTCAATATCTTCAAAACTATTAGATGTATGTCTAAAATGTATACAGAAAAAAAAATCAGGATTTTTGTAGTAAAATCAATCCGATGAGGTGTCAGAACTTCGATCATCTCGAATTTTCTTAAACCAAGTACGAAGTTCTTGATTTAAGTAAGTTTCTTAATCTTGATTCAATCCCGGAATACTTAAATTCTTTCTTATTTTTTTTAGGAAAAAATTTAAAAAAGAAAACAGACTTTAATTTCAATCTCCGCGCAAACCTCCTCTTCCAGCACCATTATCAGCACACAGAAAATTTTAAATAAACAAAGACAATAATTTTACATATAATGTAAGTTAACAGATTATACTCTTTCTAAATAATAAATAAGTTCCAATCATCATTTGCTGTCGGGGAGATTCGAACCATCAGCTGTCGTCATCTTAGAGTTCAGTTGCCGTCCATATCAAATATGTTAGTGCTTAACTCATAGTCATTGCTGAGCTGACAGAATAACTAGTTGGAAATTTTAACGTTGATTCAACCAACCAATCCTGTTTTATACTTGAACTAAGAATAATTTTCTTACAAACTCGGGGAGAGAGAGCAGCTGAGAGAGTAAATTTCGTTCACTCTCATTTTTAAAATGGCCGCCCGGACTCAATACACATTTGTACAGAATAAGTATTTTTAGACTTAGACTAAGTACAAATTTCTTAAAAACATGATTCAAGCATGTTTTTGTACTTAATATAAAATTTTAATACTTAATTCAAGAATTATGTACTCATTTGTAGTGCTTTTTAGTTGATTCAAGGAAAAACAAGTACGAATCGTACTTGACATTTTAAGTATGACGGCGGATTAAAATCAAGTTCAAAACACTTAAAATATCCCGGTAATTCTTGTCTCTGTGTAAGAGACCTTTTTGTAGACCTATGTCTTTCATTTGGTGTATTTGTGTGTGTTTTTTAAAGTCGGTACTGCTATACGCAAGTTTTAGTGAAATATTTCAATTCACTTCACAAAAATTTCTGACAGAGAAAAAAAAAATTTTAAAACAAAAAAAATTATTATCGTGATAAGAGGCTGTGATTTGGAACTCTACCCCTTTTTGAGTGTTGCATAGTTTAATTGATCTCTATAAGCCAGGGTACCTATATAATGATTATTTTTTTTTTACTTTTTTCCTCCTTTTTCAGTACTTTATTACCCCCTTTTACCCATTTTGAATGGGTTCAGGGTGAAATAAGTATACCAATATTGTCCTTTAGGGACATTCGTGTTACTTTCATTTTGAATTTTACATTTGGTCCGCTAATTTCATTTTAATATAATTACTTAATTTTTAGTTTTAAAAAATGGCTCCGACACAAGGAAATTGAACTCCAAAATAATTATTATTGTCTTAAAAATATAAATCAAAGTTAAGCTGAAAATTCGATTGACTTTTGTTTAAAGATTAATATTTTTCACCAAAAAGGCACATTCGAATTTTATGTTATACATTTATTTGAATAATATACTTGAGCAAAAGTATAAAACTCATACAATATATATTAATTTGGAGTTTTAGGTTGTTCCTCAAAAACAATCAGTATTTCTATAAAATTCAAAATGAAATAATTCAGGCCTTTTCCGAATAACGTAAGGTTTTTAAAAATAAAAAAGAATTTATGAATTACTGTGCTGATATCCGGTCGGAATAGTTTTGTTTTTTTGTTTTTTTTTAAGCCAATACGTTTTTGGTTCGGTTTTACAGACAACTGTTTTAATTTAATTTAAAGTGAAATTTGTCTTTAATCTAATAAATAAATTACTTATTCATTCATTTTTAAATAAGATGAAAAATAGAAGAAAATTGAGTGTAAGAATTTGTTACTTAAGTTTTCAATGTAATCTGGCAATTACTTTTCATTTTGCAGAAGCAAAACTTTGAAAGTTAGACGTTTTGAGGAATTCAAAACAGGCCTGATTATTTGACAAGCAAATAAATGAAATGTATAGTCATTACGGTCCCTGCTATAAACATAATTTTGTAAAATAACATATCACCTCATGCATGCATCGATCGAGATTCGAAATCGAGAAATCTATTACCTTGGCCACAACCTTCGTGAACCCATTTGACCGATCGTTTTTTTCGATTCACATACATTGATTGACCCTTAGATGTGTGATTGCTTATGTCACTCAATGAATGTGATATTCGGCGGGCAAGCTGAACCTGGTCCTCCACAGTGGGATGCAGTGTTGGAGAATAAAATGCTGATGAAGCATAGAGCTTTCCTATTTTAAATCAAAAAATCCAAAGTCAATTCAATTGCTTATGAAAGAGAGTTAAAAAGGCGATACGTAATCTATAATATAACATTCACTCCTATTTCGAGTACTAATTCCATAATGTGCACCAAGCGATTTGAAATTCAATACATGCAAATGTAACTAGGCTTAATATAATCAAATAATAATCAAAAAATGTACAACTAATGGGTTATGTTGAGTATAATGAATATAATGTGAAGCGGAGTATAGAATTTAAGCTGCATTGCTTGTACTATATTGGGTAGCCGGAAAATTTTCTTTCTAATTTCTTGTTTTACGTATCACCCTTTTTTTGTTTTCAATACATTTAACAACACATTACTTACGGTTTTTGGGCAATATTTGGGGAGCATCTGTAGCTGGAGTAAATATCTTGCGCAAATCAACTGTCCTCGATACGTTTGAAGATTCCTAATTTAATAACATACACGGATTCATATTTTCGAACGCTTGCATTTGTTGTATAGTCGTATATACGTATTTATGAATTTCGAAATATTCAAGTACTTGATAGATTAGAAATGTACATATGTATATGTGTATGTATGGATGTAAACTGGTATCTACATACATATGTATATATGTATGTATGTATGTATGTATGTATGTATGTATGTTATGTGCAATGTGCTACGTACATTTTTTCTCAGCCATAACTTTTTACCTAGCTCGATGAACATTTGCTTTTTACTTTCATCGTAACGATCGCTAGGTCGAAAACCACGTTTCCTATCAATTGTACAATTATTTTGTTGGGTGTGCGATTTTTCTAAATCACACGAACTCCATACGGTTTGTTCGGGACCTTGGCCCTTGAATTTGCATATTGTGAAACCTTTTTGCATCGTTGCTCAAAATAACTATATATTTTGGGAATTTGGGGAACTCGTTAGCGCAAATCATAAAATTTGCTTTATTTTCGATACTAGCCGTTAATACAAATAAAATTTTTCTAAACAGAATCGACTGCATACGCGTATAGGTATGTATATATGTATATAAGTATATATTTGTCGTTATACGCGTACATATAAACATATTTTCATTCGAGAAGCTCTCTTTAATGCTAATTATAGAGACATTATTCGGAGAGTGTGGGAAACGAATCGCAAAATGAGATCAAGTAGTACGAGTACTACATGCATGCATATGTACACACGCATATTATGTACATCCGTACATAAATACATACATACAAATAAATGACATATAAACGAGATGGCTGAGTAAACAAAGAACAGAATATTCAGAAGATCTGTGTATATATACTAAACACATATATACATATGTGTACATATGTGTAGTTCTTAAGCATAGATATGTGTATGTGCATGTACGTTAATTAACTAATTATTCTATTACCAGTACAAGTACCTATTAAAAACCTTTTAAATAATTAAAGGGATTTGCTTAATAATTTCTATACATTGTTCTTAACGCAAATTTCCGTCTGTCCGTTTCTCTGTAATTTTTGTATACTATATTAAACTCTTTTTTTAAATTTAAAAAAAAGAAAAAAAAAGAAACAAGTAAGAACGTTGCAGTCGGGCTCCCCCGACTGCGATATACCCTGTTTTCTGTACGTATATTAAATTAAATTCTTTTAAAGACTACTTATATATATATGCTACGTACTATAAAATTCTTTCTACTAAGTGCAGAACGCTGCAATCGCCCAAAGCAGATCGAGACGGGTGCTTGGCAAAATGATCGCTCGTTTACTGGGGCGGGGGTGGGCGTGTCAAATTTTTTTTTTTCCAATCTATCGTAGAGTTCAAATGGAGTCATACTGCAAAATTTGGGGTTTCTAGCTATAAGGGTGTAGGAGATACAGGTTTAGCTCATTTGCGGGGGCGGTAGTGGCATAGCATATTTTTTTTAGGCAGGTCGGTCAAGGAAGGGGTGTTGGTGGGGGAGAAATCTTGACACTTTGTCTGACTATGGTATATACCAACATGTATGCCAAGTTTGGATGCTCTAGCTTCAAAACTGTGGAAAAAAACTGCGTTCATACGGACGGACGGACGCACGGACGGACGGACATTTCACAAACCCAATATACTCTTTTTTTCCATTTTGGAAAACAGAGTATAAAAAGAGTATATTGGGCTTGTGAAATGTCCGTCTGTCCGTCCGTCTGTATATCTTCCACAGTTTTATAGCTAGAGTAACCAAATTTAGCACAAGAGCTACTAATCACTTCCTTGATTGATCTAACTAAGTTAATTTTACCATTGGTTTGTTTAGTTAAATTTGGTCTTGATTTGATCGAATTAAGCCAGATCGAAGGTGTATACCCTTGCAGAAAAGTTTTTCATATAAAAACTTAATTTTCAACCGGTTTTTTCTATGACAGCTATAAGATATAGTCGCTTGATTTTGATGAAGCTAAGTCAACATGTGTGGAATATAATTAAATTGCGTACTAGTTAGTTTCGTTGTAATATCTGTGTAAACAAAAAAGTTTTTCATACCCAAACTCATTTTTTAACAAATTGTTTATAGAAACATAGGTCAGCAATAAGATGTATTAGCCTGATTTTAAAAAAATTCGTTCAACATGTCAATAACCCTTAAAATAGATGAGTTTGGTTAAGATAAATTGAGGAACAAAAATGTTTTTCATAGAACTTAGTTTTGAACCGATTGTTTCTATGACAGCTATATGTTATAGTAGTCCGATCCAGCCGATTCTTACACATGTACTGCTTGCAGCAAAAATAAGCATATGTGTCAAATTTCATCAATATAGCTTTAAAACTAAACATATAACCAGACAGACAGAAAGAAAGAAAATAAGTATAAAGAGAAGTAACTACGAACAATAATATGTGGCATGGCAGCTACTTTTTTGCGCAACGGTCAAAAAGTTGACACGTTGTCGCTGAAATGCCGAGCCGCCACCATGTATAGCCTGCGTGTCCCTTTCATACTTCATCTGTCTCTCTCTACAATTTGCAAAAACCGAAAAGCCAAACAAAAATACTGGCTGAAATTGTTGGCTCGTGTTGAAATGTATGCGTGTTATTCGTCTTTTTTGTCTATTCTTTTTGGTCATTGTTAGTTCGACCGACTGTTGATACTGATCAAGAATATATATATACTTTATTGAGTCGCAGACGTTTCCTTACACATTTCGTGACAAAATTATAACACCCTCTGCAATAATATAAAATTATTGAGATTCAGATACATTTTTAAAGTAATTTCCTTCAAAGTGGAACACTTCTTTCGGACTTTCTTTCGAAATGGCTTTTAGTTCATTCATCGCATTATGCATAGTGTCATCTTTGATCGGAAATCTGGTTCTTACAAAGACATTTTTAGTTTGGGACAAAGCCAGAAACCACACGGAGTCAAAGAAGTCGGCTTTAGTCGAGACACCCTGCACCCATCCTGCACTACATTCTTCAATAACTTTTGTGTTTATTATCCGACCGAAATAAAATTTACGCAGTGGATCAACATCTGTATCGCATGTATCTCTAAAATTGTGACTTTTCGATAAACTGAGTTCTGGGTGGGGGAGTATTGAAAATTTGAAACAAACTGGATCTGCATATGATATGAGATCACATATACTTATACACTTATATACTTGTGGTCGGAAATGCTTTTGAAGTACTTTATATTTCTCTTTTAACCAATATTAAGGGGAACAGGGTGCTAAAAGAGCTGTTATCTTGTTCTTCTGAACTTTGTCATACTAGTTGTTTGGAAAATGTTGTTGGCCTACCTTTATATCGTAGGAATCTTCTTGTGGGCTATACATCTTTGTGTATTCCTGATATTCTTTTGGAGCTTCGTCACCATATTGGCCTTGGCTTTGACCTGGGCTGAGGCCTCGTGGTTGGAACTCCAGTTGTTGGCTGTGCTGACTTTGGGCTTGTAGCTCTTGCTCTTTTAATTGATTTTGGGCAATTAACTTTTTGGCTAAGATCTGTTGCTGGTGAATTTGGTTGGCCAACTCCTTTTGTTTATGGATAAGTTGGAGCTCTTGTTCCTTAAGCTGTGTTATTTTCTCTTGAGCTTTAATATTCATATCAATATCAGATATAATGTTCTCAATTTGGTTGTTAATGTCCTTCTGAAAAATAGTTTCAAGCAATACTGTAATATTCAAGACCACATCTCGTCAGCTAGCACAGTTTTGCAAAATGTGATACATATAAGTTAGCATTATTCTAAATGTCACTTTCTCATAATGTGCATCAAAAGTAAGTGGAATTGAGAACAGAACTGAGTTAGTCCTAAACATACGAGTAATATTTCTACCCACTAACATTTTTGAATACACCTCCAGTATTGTAAGTTATGTGGGCAAGAAATTTTTTTGAAAAAACTGAATTGATGAGCTAATAATTTAGCCAACTCAATGATAATAATGCTTAAAACTATTAATTATATCGTAATACTTACTTTTGTGATTGAAACTTTTTCATCCAAAGCTACATCAGCATTGACAACATTTGCAATAGTTTCTGGTTGGGCAGAATTATTGGATTGATCCTTAACATCAGCTACCTATTTACATACATATATAGATTTGTTAATGGTTATCAATACAAAAATATTTTATAGCTATTATTATTTTATTAGCTATCAACACAGATAACTAAGTGACAATAAGTACTTTTTGTTTTATAGAAAGTTTTACAGTTATTGAGCATTCTTGCATTAAGTTTTTAAGATATGCGCGTATTATGAGAAAATAAAATGTGGTATACTTCATCTGTCTTCTTCGTCTTGACCTCAGTCTCCGGCTGTTCATCTTCATCTTCTGACTCGGATTCAGATTCCGATTCTGATTCCTCTGCTTCTTTTTCGGATGCAATAGATTTTTGTTTTACATCAGCTTTAGATACTTCTGGAATAACTACTGATTGATTATCAGCTGTTTCTGAATCCAGTTCAATCACCTTCTCAACTCCTTCTTTCTTATTCTCATTCTCTGGCGCTTCCTTGCTATCAACATCATCTGCCTTCTTTTCGGCTACTACTTTAACGGTTGTTGTTGTTGTTTCTTCAGATGCAGATTTCTTGTCATTATCATTTTCAGTGACAACGACTGTTGTTGTTGTTTCTCTTTCTGTGTTCGGACTTTCTTCGTCGTTGTCTTTCTTAGTGACAGTAATTGTAGTTGTTGTTTTGGTCTCTGCTTGAGGAGTTTCGCACTCATCCTTAACGATAACTTCAACTTCAACCTCTTTGACAGTCACTTCACTTGACTTAACTGGTACCGCATCATTTTCCTTATAATTTTCCGGCTTCTCTGCGTTGTCAGCTTTATCACTAGACTTATCAATTGTTGCGGGTGGGACGTTTTCTTTGAAATTTTCTGCCGATTTCAAGTTTTCGGTTTCATTAAGCTTTGTCTTTATGATGAAAAACAAAAAACACAAACAAAAAACAAAAAGTTTTTAAAAACGGTACGTTAAGGCATTTGAATGCAAGCATTTATGTACTTATTTTAAAGCAATTGGCAAGCACCGCACTTAATCGTATTATCCGTCGATTGTAGTACAATTCCTTGGTGAAACTCAAAAAGATAGAATGCATCGTCAGCATATTCTATTCAGCATATTTCTCCTATATAAACTTTCACTTACACATGTAAAAATAATTATATTAATAGCAACAAAAAATATAATTATTTATACATTTTGCATTCCGGTTTCCACTTTTTCAAAACACTACGATAGTTTAAATTCATGAAATGTGGCAAGGGAGTTCAAACTTAGTTAATTATAACATAATATTTCGGCCTGCATTAAGCTATAAGCTTACATAATTATTAGTGTTTAAAATAAAGTGTTTAAAAAAAATTAAACACAATAACTATGGACACAATTAAGATTAAATATAAAAATAAGACAGTAACGTAATGTTTTTAGTTCATTGCTAAAATAACACTATGAAACACTCAAAATGCAGTAGAGCTCAAAATTCATTTTTCAGATGCAGTTGGGGCCCCTAATCACGAAAATAATAAATTCAAAGTTTTTTTTTTCAACTAAAAGCGAGTTCAAATAGTTGATTATAGCTTGCGTATTGCAGCACCGATTTTAAAAAACAATACATCAAATGAAAGTCAAGGCTCTGTGAAATAAGGCCCCAATGAAAAAAGGCTCAAAAAAAAATGAAATAAGGCCCCAATAACCCAGTGTACCAAACAGCAAACGTTGAGCGAACGTTCGCCCAAAACTATCGCAAACGGGCTCAGAAACGAGCGTTTTGCGGACAAAAATACGAGTGTCACGCTAAATGTTCGTAATGTGCTCGCAAACGATACTTTTGCGAGCATAAATACGAGTGTCGCTTTAACATTCGCTCAATTCTCGCAAACGTACTCGCAAACGATAAAGAAGCGAGCATAATTACGAAAAAGAAAAAAGAATAGGCAAGAGAGACGACAAACGGTTTTTTCGGCAAACGACACAACAACCAAAAAGAACGAGCGTCGTAATCGACTCGCAAACGATAATAATGCGAGCTTGATAAAGAGCGTCGCTAGAACATTCGCTCAATGGTCGCAAAATGCTCGCAAACGATAATTTGGAGAGTGTAATAGTGACAAAGAAGGAATTGGACCGTTAATTTTTCTGTACTGGTAGTGTGCTTCTTCGTACTTTTGTTTTATTTGTCAATTGCAAGCATTCAGTGCACATGTGGTTGCTTAGGGTTGAAAGTGTTTAATTTTGCAACAAACTTTTGTAGGTTTTAATTTAAATTATTAATGTTCTTTGTTGTACAAAAACCATATAATTAATAAAATTGTATATTTCACAGTTTCGCTGAAGCCAAAAGTCGGAAGATGCCGATTTTAAGAAGACAGACTGCCAAGAAATTCTATTCTTATATTTTAATTTACTTAGTTTTAGAATTATTTTAAATATGTATAATATAATAAATGTTATTAATTTAAACATGTGTTTGGAAACTATACCATTTTTTATTGAAGAATAAAGTTGGAAGAATAAATTGAAAAAGTATCGTTAATGATTCGTAAAAAGTATCTTAAGCGATTCACAAAACGTATCGTGAAAGATTCGCAACTAATACTGAAGAAGGATCTTTAACGAGTCGCAAATAATATCTTTAGAGTCTCGCAAACGATATCAAAAACGATCCGTTTTAGGATCGCAAAACGCTCGCTAATGATATCTTTTGCAAGTATCGCAAACGAGGGCTTTGCTGCCACAAACTGAACAACGTATGAGTTACTTTACGATCGTTTTCGGATCCGGTAGTGAGAGTTTTGTCCGCTTGAGTTTCGCCAAACTCTCGCAAACGATATCATTAGCTAGCGTTTGGTACACTGTGAAAGTATACAGGAAACAACAACAGGTATTTTTATTAAATGTTATTATTATTATTATTATTATTTATATTTTTGGGGCCTTTCATATGAAATCATATGAAATTTGGGGCCTTATATCATTTCTTTTTTGGGGCCCTTTTTCGTTTTTTTTTTTTCCCATAAATTTTTAGCTGGAAGTCAATTCGAAAAAAATGAAGTAGTCTTCAATTTTTATTTAACATAGATGATTCATAAGGTTTCGAAGTCATCACTCGTCAAAATATAAGGCAGAACTTCCAAGCTACAGCCATTTGAGCTATTCAAAATTTTTTAATTTTTTTCGGTTTTCCAATTGCCTCGCCACAGTCCAAGTGGTTTTGGTTGGGAAAATGTAGTTTTTGTATGAACAAGTTTTTTGTTTTTAAGGATATCTCAACCAAACTAGTTTTGGACTCAATATCTTCATAACTATTAGATCTATGTCTAAAATGTAAGAGACTTATTTGTTGGTCTATATATTGACTTGATGTATTGTCTTTAAAAATCGATGCGGCAATACGCAAGCTATGGTCAATTATTTTAACTCACTTCGAAAAAATTCTAGTTAGAAAAACAAAAACTTTGAAAATTAAAAAAAAAACACTCTGCCTTAGAAACAAAACAAGTCAGAATGCTCTAGTCGAGTGTGCCTGACTACGAGACGCCCTGCTCCCAACTTGCATTTCAAGCAGTTCAGCGGCAACACAAGCCAGCAGCGCACTTAAATTTCCAGTGCCTGTAAAACTGTTGTTTCTGCCTGCTGAGACGGGGGGACATAGATTCGCCAGGCTTAGCAGTAATTTTAAATAAACTGGATCTGCGTATGGTATATAGGAAACTACATGCCAAGTTTGGTGTCTATAGCTCTTATATTCTCTAAGATCGACGCGTTCATACAGACGGACAGACGGACGGACAGACAGACATGGCTAGTTCGTCGCGGCTGTTGGTTCTGATCAAGAATATATATACTTTATATAGTGGGAAATGCCTCCTTCTGCCTGTTACATACATTTGCAGTACTTTATAACTCCCTTTTTCCCATTTTTAATGGGAACAGGGAGTAAAAAATTATTTTCGTGGTTAAGGACCTCTAATGTATCATAAATTTCAATATAAGTCCTACTGCACGCGAAAAGTGTCATATTGTTACATAGTTTAATTATCCTACATTATATACAATCCAACATTAAATGCAGAAGACACTTGTGGCTGTTAATTTGATATGAAATCGTATATCAGTGCAAGAATACAAAAGAAAATATGTTGGGAAATAAATTTGCTTTGTGAATAGCTGCATTAAAAATATGGTATAAGTTTTTACTTACCGCGACTTCAGAATCCATGATATGTAATATACAGGTATACTTTTCTGAAGAGCAAACCAAAAAAATTGTAATTGATTAAGTTACGCTCTCAGCAACAATCCATATTGATGTTAAGAAATGGGATGCATGACAAGCTCTTTCGCCTTTTTTGTTATTAAGATAACAAATGGAAACAGCAGTCAACATAATTGTTTGTGAATTAAAATCGCGAGTTCAAACTCAAGAGAATTCAATACACAAAATCAGATTACCGAAGAACCCGTTTATATAACACGATCAGTATAATTGTTTTAATTTAAGTATTATAATTTCACAAATGAAGAACAATCACAATTGGAAAAATAAAAATATACCGAGAAAGAAGCAAGTTACACGAACAAGTTTTTTTTATTTAATATATATGTATATATATTTAAAAAATGTTTTTTTTTAACAGTATTACATTTATTTATGGAGTTTTTAAACAAAAGTAACAACGTTACCAAATTAAAAAAAAAAATGATTAACACAGGTTTGTAAGATTTTTTCAAGTTTGTTTTTTGTTTAAGCAAAATTTCAAACCAAATGTTTTAAAGACCAAACATTTCGATGTATCAAAGTAAACAAGCACATATATTGAAATGTTTTAAAAAAAACTTTTTTTTTCTTTTAATGAGCACAATCAAAAAATTGCATTTATCACCTGTTGGCACGGTTTTCTATATTATTACATATTATATTCTTTCAAAATATATGTACAAATGTATGCTTTTAAATATATAAATATATATATTGTAAAGCTCAGCAGAGTGTATTTTAAATTTGTCACGAAAAATGTAACACAATAAAAGAGTCATTTCCGATCTGATTCCAATCAGAACCATGTCTCTTCGTTAAAAAAAAAAATGTTGATCTGACCAGATCGGCAGATCATGTAGCTATGATATATCTCAAACAATCGGTCATAAGAGAAAATTCGCTGCAAGGGTATTAAGGCCTCGGCTCTGTTATGGTTCTTTCTTGATGTATGTATTATACATAAGTATATATATATTTCATGAATATGTACATATGCAAAGGTAGACATGTATACAGGTGTGTACCTCAATACAATAATATACACTCCATGTCTGTATTATATATTTTTGTATATGTATATATACATGCATACACAGATTGCAATTTACACTGTCATGTTACATAACTCTTTAAGTATGTATGCAAATTTTATATACACTTTATTTCCCATCTTTTTTTCAAATGAATCCCAGCAATTGTTGAACTAATTTTTTTTTTTTACTTACCACTTTAGAACAATTTGTATTATAATAATATTGCAATACTGTGCAATCAAACTTAAATTAACGCTGCTAACTTGTGTAAGATAACAATAAAATTAAAATTCCGTCCGGACTAAAATAATGACCACAAGCGAACAAAAAAAAAAATGTATGTATATATATATATATATATATATCTAAACAAATATGTATATGTGTGTGTATATGCCGTTTAATTTAAAGAATATGAGTGCACATCAAATATAGCGTCCACACCGTCCACATTCAATTTATTTACTATATTGCCAAGTCGCCGCACATTCTAAAAATCTTTTTTGATATATGTACATATGTATACGATACAGACTATACTATATGTAGGATAGATTTACAAATACAAAAACACATCTATATGCTCATTTAAATACAGTTTTATTTAAAAATACATGCATAGATACGAAAACAGGCATATATGTATGTATATATAAATATGTACATAAATACATACGTGCATACATACATATGTATGTACACATATTTATGTATGTATGTATGTATGTATGTATGTATGTATGTATGTATGTATGTATGTCTGTATGTCTGTATGTATGTATGTATGTATGTATGTATGTATGTATGTATGTATGTATGTATGTATGTATGTATGTATGTATGTATGTATGTATGTATATATGTATGTATGTTCCTAATTCAAACAGATGCCGCACGATGGAGCAAGATCTAGATTTTCTTTGGCAATAATTAAGTGAAAAAGAATAAAAAAAAGTTATATTCGGCTTGTCGAAGATATACACGCTTGCAGAAAAGTTTTACATAAGAAACCGTAATTATTTACAGAGTGTTCTTGTGGCAACTATAAGATATATTTGTCCGATTTTGATCAAATTTTGTCAGACTATATAAAATATGCTTAAACTTTGGTAAATTGACTTTGGTGGAGTTATCTTCAAAAACAAAAAGTTTTTCATACTAACACTTTATTTTCAACAGATTGTTCCTATGGTAGCTATAATGTATAGTCGTCCGATTTTGATGAACATTTTTTCAACATGTTTGGAATGTGCTTAAACTTATATATACATACTAAGTTTGGTTGAGTTATTTTGAGCAACAAAAAAGATTTTCATACAGAAACTCATTTTTCAAGCGACCGGTCCTATGGTAGCTATATGTTATAGTGGTGCGATCTAGCCGATTCAAACATAAGTACTACTTGCAGAAGGAAAAAGCATCTGTGCCAAGTTTTTCAAGAAAACAGACGGACGTGGCAGCTTCGACTTGGCTGTTGATGCTATAACCCTTACTTTCTGAGGCGTCTCCTTCTGCCTGTACTTTATAATTCAATTTTACCTATTTTTAATGGGTACAAAGAGTAAAAAATCTATCATCGGCGAAGGTACGAAGACTGTTCAAAAAGTGTCCGACCTTAATTTTTTTTTTTGGCCAAATTATTTTTATTCAATCTATTTAATATAGCAACAGAATTCAACCTGCAAAGAGATCTTAACACTTTGTATATACCAACATGTATACATGTTGGTTGCTCTAGCTTCAAAACTGTGGAAAAAACCTGCGTTCATACGGACGGACAGAGAGACGGACATTTCACAAACCCAATATATTCTTTTTTTTTTTTTTTAAATTAAAAAAAGAGTATGCAAATTTAAAATCGCCTCTTACGGTGTTGCCACTGTACTAGAACTTTCTTTTACTTAAATAACATTAAAAAAAAAATAAACAACATTTATTTTCTGCTGGAATTAATTTTGTTCAGAGTGGTGTCTTAAATATCTGCCCGCTCTTTTTAAATAAGTGAAATTTTCTGTTAACCTTAACATTTTCTGTTAAGCTCGCTCTTCTTCTTTGCCTCAAATTTTAATCAGCTGTTTTTTTTTGTCCGTCGCGGACGTGTTTTTTTCGTTAGTATTTTTTTCTCTCGATTCTGGGGGAATTTGTGTACAAAATACAATATTCTATTTAATTGATTGATTTATAACACATTTTAGAAACGCCAAATAATTGGGCCCAACATCAAGGGGTGTTTTTCGAGTGGTGAAAACCAACAAAATAATAAATAAAAAGTGGCAACCAAATAGGGGCCACGAAATGGGGGCAACGATGGTGAAAAATGGAAATTTATTGGATGCCTTGCCATCACAGGTAGGCGTAAACAGAATAAACAAAAACAAATGATGTATACAACATACACATACACACATATATGTGTATCTAATTCACTTTGATTGCAGGGGAACCTACACGTAGTAATGCTAGGCCTGGATTCTGCTGGCAAAACAACAGCGCTCTACAGACTTAAGTTCGATCAGTATTTAAATACAGTGCCCACAATTGGATTCAATTGTGAGAAGGTGAGTTGCAGTTGTAAACCAATTTTCATCTCATTTGTATTTTTGTATTTTGTATTTGTAGGTTCAGGGCACATTGGGCAAGGCAAAGGGTGTTCACTTTCTCGTTTGGGATGTGGGCGGTCAAGAAAAACTTCGGCCCCTATGGCGAAGCTACACTCGGTAGGTCACACAAACAGCTGTTCGCTTTCAAGCCACATAAATATGCGTAGACACCAGAGAATTGCACAATGACTCCTGGGTAAACTCGCACCAAATGCAATATCGGTGTGTTCGTACATATCGACGCATTTCCGCGAAACTATCGTATGTAACATTTTGAATGAAATCGTTTATATGATTTAACATCAACTTCTATATGAAACGGTTGACTTTTGCCTTAAATAATTTATACTTGAAGTAAAATAAGTCAATTAACGTTACGTAGCCAAAATTTGTTAGCAATGTTACCAGACAAATCAATGAAAACAGTAACCAAGAAAAGTTTTCTCTTTAATTTGATAAGGTTACATACGATACTTTTGCGGAAATGCGACGATATATAGGCCTGTTCTGGTTTTCACAGAATTGGAGTTTCGTTTATTGTTCAAAACATTCTCCTTAAATTTGATCCTTTTACAATGACAAAGTGAATTCAGTCCGCAAATTGTTGTCAAAAGTGATAATGGAAAAATTGAAGCGAAATTCACTTTTGCAATATACTTATTACCGCAAATTGAAACCAGAACCGGCTTAATAATATGTAATATGCACCCATCATACATATGTATATGCTAGCACATGACGTTCATAAGTTTGCAGATCTGTAACAAAAATGTGTTATGATCTTAGTTCACACGTCTTTTTAAAGACAATCAACAAATCCGACCTAAAACAGATCTAAAGTCAATTAAAGAATTGTTTATAATCTGAACAGTTGTAAGTTCCACTTTGCACAATACAGGTATGTATATGATTTGCAAACAATCATTTTGAAATTGGCAATCAAATAAGACTTGTTTTGGGCATAATCATATTATATATGATGAACATTTTTATTTCTTTGAGGATTATCTCTCCTTTGTTTTTACAATACTCATTACTAACAACGAATATTTTGAATTCTGTAGGTGTACGGATGGAATTTTATTTGTTGTCGATTCAGTTGACACTGAACGTATGGAAGAGGCCAAAATGGAGTTAATGCGTACAGCCAAATGTCCAGATAATCAGGTATGTTTGCAAATTCGATATCAACTTGTGATAATAATTTTTTTTTAAAAATTTGGGATTAAAAACACTAACCTAATGATGCTGCTTTAACATTAAGAAAGTTACCGCATTGCCAAAAGCGATTAAATACTACTTACGGAATATTATATAAAATCTCTGAAACTCATTTAAACCCCTAATGTACACATGATAAGAATCAAGCCTATATCTTTTAAATTGTGACTGTTGCGGAGACCTACGATATAATTTTCTTCTTGGAAACAATAAAAACAATTCCGATTTGAATGTACCCAATCTTATGTATGGAACACTTCCTTATTGGGATTGAAGAATTAAACGGTTGCCAAATTATATCATGCA
This sequence comes from Hirtodrosophila cameraria, assembly GCA_949708635.1. Classification (NCBI taxonomy): domain Eukaryota; kingdom Metazoa; phylum Arthropoda; class Insecta; order Diptera; family Drosophilidae; genus Hirtodrosophila; species Hirtodrosophila cameraria. The sequence continues at coordinate 869,247 of OX453092.1, forward strand.
TTTGAATAGCAATGTTAGATATTTCGATGATAGCTGTAGCTTCTTATTATAAAATATAATTACGACAATAAGTTACATGTCTTCTTATTTATTTGAAGGGTGTACCAGTGCTTATTTTGGCCAACAAACAAGATCTACCGAACGCATGCTGTCCCAAGGAACTTGAGAAGCTTTTAGGATTACACGAGCTTCACAATCCAATATCGAATATATCAACTTCCACCTCAACTTCAACAGGAAATATTGTTGGCAACAGTAGTACTCCAAACCAAAGTTATACTGATCGTGGCACAACTTCAATGACTGAATTGTTGCCTGATGATAAAAATGTATCGTCAATGAGAGGCATATACGCTCAACATTCCCACGAGGAATCCAAGGTCAAAGGACCTAGTTTGTCTCACGAATCTAAAAGCGGAGCTACAATAACAACATCTCCAACGATGAACAGCTCTCAATTTACAATAAAGCACAATAATTTAAACGCTTCCTCGTCATCCATGCAGCTCAAAGGCTGGTACATACAGCCAGCTTGTGCAATAACTGGTGAAGGTCTACAAGAAGGCTTAGATGCTTTATATGATATGATCTTAAAAAGACGTAAATTAAATAAGTCTCATAAAAAAAATAAACGGTAATATTGTCTTTAATAAATATATGTTAGTTTTAGAAATTAAAGTCTGCTTAGCACAATTAACAAATGTACTTGCACTACAAATAAATATCGCCAATGTACAAATGTACGTAATTACGAATGTTTTCCAAACTCATTTCATTTTTAGTTTCGGCTGACAAACTATTTGTGAATACGTTCAAAAAATAAAAAACAAAAAAACTTATTTTTCAATCGATAGTTCCTATCAGGGACTGCAAACAAGAGTTATGAGATTCAACAAAATTAAATCTTGTTTCTCATTTTTCGACTTTAAAAAAAATCATTAGATAATTAATAAAATATCAATTTTTCATTAGAAATTGTTGGATAAATCTTTATTTTCAATTTTTATATTAAAAGTTGACAAATTAGAGTTATTTTTCAATTTTTATTTAAAAGAAAATAGAGAGTTATCTACCAATTTTTAATTAAAAATTGAAATTTAATTATTTATACAATAAATTAAATAGCTTAAAATAAGTTTGTCACTCCCACCCACGCCCTTGCAATCGAGCAAAGTTTGTTTCTCCCAAACCTCTAGAACGGGCCCAACCAAATTAAAATTGATAGAAAAACTTAAAAGATTTGAGCAAAAATACAATTGCCACACCCACTTCTGACTCCGCGAAGAGGCGAAAAAAAGAGTATATCGCAGCCGGGTGCATCCGACTGCAACGTTCTTACTTGTTACTCCCTGTTTCTATTAAAAATGGGAAAAAGGGAGTTATAAAGTACTGCAAATGTGTGTAACAGACAGAAGGAGGCATTTCCGACCATATAAACTATATATATTCTTCATCAGGATCAACAGCCGAGACGAACTAGCCATGTCCGTCTATCTGTATGAACGCGTCGATCTCAGAGACTATAAGAGCTATAGACACCAAACTTGGCATGCAGGTTCCTGTATACCATACGCAGATCAAGTTTATTTCTAATTTCGGATGCCTTCCCCGCACCCCTGCAAATCGCAAAAGTCTCCCACAGCCACAATTTTAAAGATTTAGCTTTGGTATCAATGTTGATCAGCTGTGTAAATTTCATCACGATCGGATAAATAATACCAAAGTTATGGAAGAATCTATTTCCACCGTCTCAGCAGGCAGCAACAACAGTTTGACAGGAACTGGACACGTTAAGTGTTGCCGCTGAACTGCTTGAAATGCAAGTTGGGAGCAGGGAGCATTCTTACTTCTTTTTTGTTTAGGTTTGAAAATAAGAGTTATTTGTCTAATCTTATGAACAAAATTTAAAAATAAGTCATATTTTTTAATTTTTAATACAAAAATTACAATCGTTACAGTCCCTGGTTCCTATGGCAACTATAAGATATTGTCGTCCGATCCGGTCGATTATGACATTAGTACTGCATGCTAACAAAAACGAAGCATATATGCCAAGTTTCATCAACATAGCTCTAAATTAAGTACTGATAAAAAGCATATAAACAGACGAACATGGGTAGTTCGACTTGGCTGTTGATGCTGATCAAGAATATATATTCTTTATTTGGTCGGACACGTCTAATTCGGCTGCAGGAAACAAGGCTCCAATGAAAAAGGTCCCCAAAGGATTAAATGAAATAAGACGCCAATTTCAAAAATTAAAAAACGCCCTAATATTTTTTGTTGTTTTTTGTATATTTCATTGCTTTCTTATTAAATATATTGTCTTCTTATTTTAAATTTGGAAAAACAAATAAGGAAACAACACCCCAAATTGGATAAAAACCGTTGTTTCCTGTATAGTGGGTCTTATTTCGCAGAGCCGTCTCCTTCAATGCGCTATGCATTTCGTGATAAAAATTGGAAAAACCTCTGGCTAACATAAGAAAATATTCATTATTAACGGTACATGAAAAAAGAACAAAAAAGTTTTGAATACATTTACACCACAACAAAGGTAGCAAGTAAGAACGTTGCAGTCGGATGCACCCGGCTGCGATATACTCTTTTTTTAGCCTCTTTGCGGAGTCAGAAGTGGGCGTGGCAATTGTATTTTTGCTCAAATCTTTCAAGTTTTGCCATCAATTTAAATTTGGTTGGGCCCGTTCTACAGGTTTGGGAGAAACAAACTTTGCTCGATGGCAAGGGCGGGGGTGAGCGTGGCAAAATTATTTTTATCCAATCTATTTGAAAGGGCAACAGAATTCAACCTGCAAAATTTGATCTTGACACCAAGTTTGGTTGCTCTAGCTTCAAAACTGTAGAAAAAAACTGCGTTCAGACAGACGGACATTTCACAAACCCAATATACTCTTTTTTTTCAACAAAATTAAAAAAAGAGTATAATAAAATGGTTTATTGAAAACGAAATGTTCACAGTAAAGTTCTATGAGCCACGCTCGAGTGCACACATACAAACATGTGTGTAATTATTGTTATTACTTAGGTACATATGGAGGTATATTAATACACATAGGTAAATACGTTTGTATGTAAATTATGTGACATAGTGTTACTGGGTTCAAGTTCAAAGTATCGATTTGCTGCAACGACAGTATAAAATAAGCACTCTACCTTGGCGGTAATACTCAGAACAATTGACGTGAACAATTTTAGTTGAAAATGGGTGAAAACGTTAAAGTTATTGTACGCTGTCGACCCATGAATCAAAAAGAAATTGCCAGCAAGTGTGATGTATGTGCGTTTTAATTCGCATAAAACAAATACTACACATAAAAACACATGCAATACATAAAACAAAACTATTTTATATACAAAACTTACATATATCATTTAGCAACAATTCATTGCACATACATATTTATATCGATTTCTGCAAACAATGTGTATGCAAATAAGACACAAAATTATAATTATTACATTGTGTACATTGTAAATACATTTAAATTGAATGTTTGTTTTTTACGCCCTGTACCCCCATTTCAAGTTAATTTCAATTCCCTCCGCAATTCACTCCTTCTTGGTATGCAATGCAGTTAAATATTTATTAGGTGTTCGTCAGTCCACCTGTTCGACCATCCTTATGAACTATATTTCATAATATTGATTACAATAGACAGCCAAAGTGTTAAGAACCATAAAATGTATATACCGCCTATGGTATATACCAACATGTATACCAAGTTTGGTTGCTCTAGCTTCAAAACTGTGGAAAAAACCTGCGTTCATACGGCCAGACAGGCGGACGGACGGACGGACAGACGGACATTTCACAAACCCAATATAATCTTTTTTCTTTTTCAAAAATTCATAAATGTGGAAGACAAAAGTATTCTGACTATACATAACTTGTTAGAAAGTTTAAACAATTTCAAAAACTTTTAAGAATAATAGAAAAATTGATAAAAAAAAATAAAATCTCCTTTGGCGTCCAGAAACTGATTTTGAAGCGTTCTAAGGAAATGTCCTTCCAGAGTAGTTCGACCTCAGCAATCGTGTCCTCGCGCGTTCTGGTTAGACTTGGACTTCTCTTGCGTTTAACATAAGCCCACACATTCTCAATTACGTTAAGATCCGGACTTTGGGGTACCCAATCTAATCTACCATTGATTGGTACCAAATCACCGATCCCGTTATATCCACCATAAGGTATCCCTTTGCATACTGGTCTTACTTTTTGTCGAGAACTTTTGGTTATTCTGCAGTATATTTTTTTTTCGACCCATTAAACTCAAATGTACTTTCATCAATCCATACAATTTGTTCCCAACAAGATTGAGACTTGTGAACAAATAATTTGGCAAATTCTAAACGATTAGTCTAATTTTTTGGCGAAATAAAAGGTATCGGGCGAGCTGCCTCTTTTAAACGTCTTTCTTGTGATGTTATTATTTTTTTGTTATATTTTTGTTTTTGGAACAATAAAAACGTCATAGTTTGGCCAAATTGAATCTAAATACAATAGCTTTCGATTGGTATATAATACTAAAACCAACTTAGGCGGTATTCCCATACATATGTATCTAAAATATTGATGTAATAAACTTAAAAGCTTTTTGATTATATTATTTATCTATAAACTCCAATCCAGACCATTGTGGAAGTTGGTAATTACGTTGTTTCTGTGCTGAATCCTTTATCTCAAAGTGCGCCAAGAAAATCGTTTACATTCGACAGTGTTTATGATGGAGTGTCAAAGACAGAGACTATATACAATGATATGTGCTACTCCTTAGTGGAAAGCACTTTAGAAGGCTACAATGGCACTATTTTTGCGTATGGTCAGACAGGTTGTGGAAAAACGCATACAATGCAGGTAATTAATATATTTATATGTACATATAGTCATTTATTAAATGTCAGAGTTTATTTAATATGTTATATTTGAAAAGGGTGATGGATATGCTGAAGATAACACAAACGAAGGCATTATTCCTAGATGCTTCGATCATATATTTGAAACAATTTCCATAGCCAGCAGCGTTAGGTATCTGGCTTTAGTGAGCTACTTAGAAATTTATAATGAAAATATCAGAGATCTTTTGACTATAAATGAGTCAACGAATATTACAAACCATCCACTTAAAGATGTACCAGGCGTTGGTGTTACGGTACCAACATTAACTACTCAACCTGTTATCAATTCAAAGGAGTGTTACAATTGGCTGAATATAGGAAACAAAAATCGAATCACCGCAGCCACATTGATGAATGAGACAAGTTCACGCTCACATACAATATTTACAATAAGCTTGGAGCAAATTCAAGGATCGTCTTCATCTTCATCGTCATCGTCAGATGCAATTATTGGTGGAATTCGTAGGGGAAAATTAAATCTGGTCGATCTAGCCGGTTCTGAAAGACAGTGCAAGACAGGTGCTTTTGGCGAAAGGCTTAAAGAAGCGACAAAGATCAATTTATCACTCTCAGCTTTGGGTAATGTTATATCAGCACTAGTTGATGGTAAGACAAAGCATGTACCATATCGGGACTCAAAACTCACTCGATTACTACAGGTTAGTCATTATAACTATACTATAAGCATAAATATTTACATACTATATAAACAAGAAATTAAAGTTATCTTCGGCGTGCCGATGATATATACCCGTGCAGAAAAGGTGTATCTTATTCAAAATTTATTTGACAAAAGTTTTTCATACAAAAATTAATTTTTCAACCGGTTGTTCCTATGGAATCTATAACATATAGTTGTCCAATTTTGATGAAATTTTGTCAACATACATACATATATAAATAAAATGGTGTGAAAATGGTTAGATATTGTTGAAACTTTGAATTGTAAAGTTGGTTTGAGTTATTTTGAAAAACAACATTTCCGTTCACAAGTTTCATGAATATAGCTTCATAAAAAGGAGACTAGTTCGCATACAAGCAAACGGACAGACAGACAAACAGACAGAAATGGCTAGTTTTACTTGGCAGTTGATGCTGATCATCATGAATATATGTATGTATATGTCCATGGGGTCAAAGACATATCCTTCTATAAAACCCTCTGCAAGGCTATAAAAAAAACCGCATATGTATTTATTCCAATATTTCCACATATATATATAATACATATAAGTATAATATAGGATTCCTTGGGAGGCAATACAAAAACGATCATGATATCGTGTATCTCACCAGCTGACACCAATTATGCTGAAACTTTGTCCACACTACGATACGCAAATCGAGCAAAAAATATTTCAAACATACCAACAATTAATGAAGATCCAAAAGATGCCCAGCTGCGGCAATATCAGGAAGAAATCTTCGAATTGAAAAGAATGCTCGATGAAAGTCATTTAAACGAACAAAATATAACTCAGCACAAATTTGTTGAAGTTGACAATAGTAAACAACGAGAAATATGGCTGGAGGAAGAAAAAGTAAAGATGCGACAGCAGATGATTGCAGAGATGAACGATAATAATATTAAGCAAACACACGAGCAAAAAACAATTCTAAAAACTCAACTCAATATAATACCCGACACCCAAACAACGGAAAGGGAGGAGGACTTTCAGCTGCATGCACGAAAACGTATCGATTTAATAAAACAAGCTCTTATCGGTGGTGAAAGGGTTGGCGATCTGCAATTACGGGAACGCCATAGAAAGCGTAAATTGGAAGCTCAACGGCACTTGAGCGCTATTGCCCATGCCCTGAGTAGGGTGGAGAGTGAGGATCGTGATTTATTGCAAGGTCATTATGCAAGTATTCAGCAGGAGATAAATATTAAAAACGAGCGCATTAAGATGTTTAGCCAAAAGATCAAAATGCTTGAAAGGGAAGTGGCTGATCTGAATTCAGAATTTCAGTTGGATCGTGATGATTATTTAGATGAAATTCGACATCTTGGTCGCAATTTAAAATTTTATCAAATTCTTCTATTCAAAGCACAGCCTATTCTCCGAAAAAACGGGAAAAATTGGTAAATATAATTTGATTTAAGCACTTTGCTGCTGATCAAAGTCTATTTTGTCTATTTAGAAAATCATATATTCCAGTCTGTGCAGAGAAGTTAAGGGACTTTAGCAAATTTATATTATTTAGTATTACATTTGACATTTTATAAATGTGTTCTTGGGTTAATATATTTCAGGAATCCAGATCAAATTTTGGAAAACTCTTTTTGGAATGATGACTTAAAAACCTGGAAATTACCGAATACTATAGAAAATACTTTAAAATTGCCTCCGGCTAATCTTAGAGCTGCTTTTCATAAAACTAATAGCACAGAATGCAAAGATCTAGAACACAATTTAGAAGGTATAGAGGATACAACCTCTGAAGAAAGTAATGTAAGTAAAAGAGGTTTTGTTCGAGTCCTCGAAGATAGCCATTAAATTAAGTCGAAACATGATCAAATTTATTATAGTTAAACGCTAAGGAATCGCCCGAAACGTATAAGGTTAATATACTAAAAAATTACTTTCGATCAAATCGTAAGATCAATGATCAACGGATACAACGAACTAAGAGCTCTCAAGTCTTTATCCGTGGTAAATATGCAAATCAATTTATATTTCCGCTATTTAATTTTCCTTATAAATGACGATCAATCAAGTCATTTTCTTTTTAAATAGTGTAAAAATATTTTGTATATGATTGCAGATTTCATATTACGTAAAAATACTCCCATGCCGATCAACGAGCTTCAATCAGATCACCTCAATAAAAAACCAGATTTAAAATATGATTTTGGGAGAACAGACTATCCCATGGGCAATTCTTGGAGCAGCATTGTAGAAATTAATAATACAAGTAATAAAAAGAATCCTATTGAATTAAAAACGATAACGAAAACTGATGCATAACATATTAATATTTTTCACAACTATAATTACCTATAATATTGTAAAAGCGCAATTTTGTTAACTTCTTTTTTGATAACATTAATTATAGCCCTAATATTTACATTAAACGAGAATTATATGTTAAAGAGAGTATATTTTGACTCGGACTTTTGATTCATGACTTGAACATTTTTTGGGATGTCAAATTTGGGATTCAAAATAAATTATTCATAAAGTAAAATGTGTAAACTGAGATTTAAAAGTTGCTGCCCAAGTGCGTTATTGACAACGCATGTATATACTTAGAACACAATCCTTGATTTGTTTCCTTCAAGTATTTGTAGGATTCATGAAACTTATTACTAATGAAAACAAAAGTTTCAAGGCCCATAGTCTGAAAAGCTTTAAGACTAGATTTTAGCGCAAGCGCTGTGCTTATCTAAGTGAAAGCTTAAAGCCATATGAAAGCAACATTGATAAAATATAATGCGACACAATTTACAGTTTTGTGGCTGCATACATTATATATACGGGGGCTCATAAATGTGTATTTATTGTAAAAAAAATAAATAAATATTTAATTGTTTTGCGGAGACTATTTAAATACGATATTTAAGTTTTTCAACTATTCGATGTGTAAACTGAAATACAGCAAATAATCGATATGAGTATAAATACGTAAAATGTGGTTGAAATGTTAGCCGCAATTTTCTTGGCTTAAATTGTTAATAATCAACAACAACAAGACCACAGTTATTTTATCAAAATATGACACATCAATATATAGATAATGTTAACAATTACTGTTCTATCTGCGGACAAACGCAATTCAAAAGATACAGCTTCATGAAAAGAGAGTCAATAGGATTCAACGCGTCCTACGGGATATACATTTTACATGTAATTCTACTATCAATGGTTCTGGCTGCCAATGCTCTGCCACCAGTTATTCGAGTTGGTAAGTTATTAATTCACATACCTCAACATTACGGTACAGACAGAATTGAAGCAGCTGAAGACCTTGTTCAAATTAAGCATGACCGAAAAGATGAGAAGACTCTCCGGCAGAAGAAACCAGAATCAATTAAGCAGATTGCTTTTCACTATCATTTTTCATCTATCTAACATAAGTTCTAAGTAAGTTAGACTTGGGCATTCTAGTTCATTTTGCGGTTGTTATTCAGTAATTCCTTTTCCGATCCGAAAAAATAACTAATCTTTCTTTTAGTTTATTAGTTCCTATCCGAAGAAAAGAACTAGTAGTTGCCTAAGTTCCTTTCCAGATTTAATCGTTCATTTATTTCCTTTGCAGATCGTTTCCGGAAAAATTATCTAATTGTTTTCAAGTTCCTTTAGTTCGGTTATTTTTATACTTTTGTGGATCGGCGCCATATTTAAAACTTTTGTAACTTTTCTTTTATTCATTTATTATTATTTATTTAACCAATGCATTAAGCTAACTGCTTATCTATATATCTAGTTAAACTACTTATAAGCTAGAAAATAAAGAAAAATAATTATTGTAGAAAAATATAACAAACAAGTAAGAATGCTCTAGTCGAGTGTGCCCGACTACGAGACTCCCTGCTCCCAACTTGCATTTCAAGCAGTTCAGCGGCAACACAAGCAAGCAGCGTACTCAACTTGCACAGTGCATGTCAAACTGTTGTTTCTGCCTGCTGAGACAGTGGAAATAAGTTTTTCCATAACTTTGGTGCTATTCATCCGATCGTGTTGAAATTTACACATCCGAAAGACATTGATTAAACATACATGTGTACTAAAAATCAAAGCTTTATCTTTAAAATTGTGGCTGTGGGAGTCTTTTGCGATTTGCGGCGGTGCGGGGGGGTGCATCCGAAATTTGAAATAAACTTGATCTGCGTATGGTATACAGGAACGTGCATGCCAAGTTTGGTGTCTCTAGCTCTTATAGTCTCTGAGATCGACGCGTTCATACAGACGGACAGACGGTCAGACGGACAGACGGACAGACAGACAGACAGACGGACATGGCTAGATCGTCATGGCTGTTGATGCTGATCAAGAATACACACATTTGCAGTACTTTATAACTCCCTTTTTCCCATTTTTAATGGGAACGGGGAGTAAAAAGGGTCACAGAAAATGATTCTTAAGACACGACTTAATTCTACATTTGTTTAGACTAAAGTCAACACGCATGTCAGGTGGAAGCTGGTTGTATGCATTTAAGGCCCTATTTATAGGCTCATTTGTGGCATAGCCGGTTCTATGCGTACACAAATTGAAAGGCAACATATTACGCAAATTTCTGCCTGGTACACCGAATCTAATATGCTCAAGTAAGGCTGAACAGTCAATAGTTCCGACCACAAGGTCATTAATAAAAGTAAGGGCTGCTATGGCACGTCTATTTTCAAGTGTAGAAAGGTGTACTAGACGGCATCTACATCTATAAAAAGGCGCTGGATCCGCAAAGTTTAAAGGCCTTAAGGCAAATTTCAAAAACTGTTTTTGAAGGCGCTCCAATCTGTTGGAGTGAAAATCTGCATAAGGGTTCCAAATAAAGCAGGTTTTAAACTTAAATGTGTCAACGCAAGACAGAAACGAGGGAACGAGCTAAAAACGGAAAAGAAAAGGAACTATAATCAAAGATATCTGTAGTTCAAAAGTTTAATTTAAAGACCCAGGTTTTCGAACTAGTTCAGATTAGATCATAGCAACTCCAGTCGTAAGCTTTTTTCTGCTTATGATATGTGTCTCTATATGGAGAGGGTAACACATATAGATCCTTGGGTCGAAAGGGTTATAATTATATATTGTTTTGGAATATTTAATTTATTATATAAAATCGATTGATGAGGAAATTCATTTGGTCTCATGGCTAGTTAACTTCAATTTTATTAAATTAAATTATTTCTAAGTAATTTTAATGAATTTATGTTTTCTCTATTTCACTGTGTTAATATTGCTTTATTTTATTTTAGTTTCTTATAGTTTTTTTTTACATGGTAACTTAAATTTATTTATTTTAGGTATTTATCTAAGTTAGCTTAACAAACTGGCTGTCGTAAAGTTGCGGGGAATCATGTCATCTTAACAATATATATGTATGTAATCTATAAAGGTCTTAGAAGTTTTTACCGTCTCTTATAGGTCAAAATACACAAGTTTTCCATCGTGAAAAACTAAGAATTTATATGTATTATGTCAGTTATGTACGTTAAAACTTATTTTGAATTTGCTTCTTGTTTTTCTATTTAAATCGAAAAAGGCGCTATTTTTACCGAAGACGAACGTGAAGGTAGCATTGAATCGGCATTCAAATATGCGATTTACCGCATCAATAAAGAGAAATCTCTTCTACCCAACACACAACTGGTTTACGATATTGAGTATGTACCGCGAGACGACTCCTTTCGAACTACAAAGAAGGTCTGTCGACAATTGGAAGCCGGTGTCCAAGCCATCTTTGGGCCAACAGATCCTTTACTGGCTGCACATGTGCAATCAATATGCGAAGCCTTTGACATACCGCACATTGAAGTTCGCATTGATTTGGAAATGAATGTTAAGGAGTTCTCTATCAATTTATATCCGTCCCAAAATATTATGAATATAGCTTATCGGGATTTAATGATGTACTTGAACTGGACAAAAGTAGCAATTATTTACGAAGAAGATTATGGTAACTTTCTTTATAATTCTTTTTCGGAATCATCTACAGGGTGTCTTATAGTGGAGACCACCCGGTTAGAGCAACTATTTATGTTATTAATTTGGATTTCAGGACTATTCAAGCAGCAGGACTTAATTCACTCATCTGCGGAGATGAGAACCGAAATGTATATAAGGCAAGCAAATCCGGAGACCTATCGTCAAGTTTTACGCGCAATTCGTCAAAAGGAAATTTACAAAATCATAGTTGATACAAATCCAACTAATATAAAAACTTTTTTTCGATCAGTACGGAACTTATTTCTATGTATTATAATTTTAGTTATTTATACTCTGTTCCAAAAGGCAACAAAATGTAAAATGAAAATCAATAAAATATAAATTATTTTATTTTATAATTTTAACGATAATAATGAAACCAATATTTTATCACTTGAAATAACAACAACAAAAATATTGGGAACAGAGTATAAAACAGTCGAAAACTTTAGACCGCATTATTTGGATTTTTTAGGTATGTCAACAATTAACTAAAATGTAATTCTAGATACTGCAGCTCCAAATGAATGACCATCGATATCATTACATGTTTACAACATTTGTAAGTTGAGTTAAAAAAAAAAACAAAAAAAAAACATACTTTGTTATATGTACCTATATATAGGATTTGGAGACATATGATCTAGAGGACTTTAGATACAATAGCGTAAACATAACCGCATTCCGCTTAGTTGACGTCGGAAGTAAACGCTACCAGGAAGTTATAGATCAAATGCAAAAGCTACAGCATAGCGGACTAGAAATGATCAACGGAATTCCATATATACAGGTAGTAATTTTATATCAATAATATCAGTCTAATATCGCTCGCACAGTCCAAACCATAAGTGATAGAATGCTTAATTTCTCATCTTATGCTGAATGTTAATACTAAGATCGGCTTCTGTTGAATTCTGTCGGCAAAGTTGCAAAATTCTGGTAAAATTATTTTATGCAACTTTTTTGTTTATCATACGATCAGTTTCAAAATTATTTTTAAAGAAATTATGATAAACTTGTTTTGTTTATACAAATATCTAAGCTCCACTCAGCACTTGCAGGATTTATTATATAATACTTTATATAGTTTGGTCATCTACATCTTACAGATACAATCGGTCAAAAATAAAGTTTTTAAACGGTAAACTCTTTGCAAGGTTATATATCTTCGGCATATACTTTTTTTTTTCTTTATATAAATCAACTTTCGATATTATTGGCAAAACTATAGTGAATAAACACTTTCAAAGTCTTTATAAATTATTGAAATAGTATATGTATCAGAGCTGAAGAGAATGATTCTCTTTGTGAATGATTCTGCGAATCTTTCTGGCAAATGAATTGGCAAAATTGAATTAATTAATTCATTTAGACAAAAAAAGAATTGAATTAAATTTGAATAAATTCATATTATGTATATGAGATTGAATCATTCTTAAATTTAATTCACAAAGAATTTAACATTCTCAATTTTTAGAGCTTTAATTTGAAAATCAATATACCTATATTTCATAATATCAGAGACGTAAATTTATCATATTAATTTGTAATTGATTATAGACGGAGTCTGCACTGATGTTCGATTCGGTATACGCCTTTGCATATGGGCTAAAGCAATTGGATAGTAGTCATACATTGACATTTAAGAACCTCTCCTGTAACTCTGATAAAGCCTGGAGTGACGGACTTTCACTATATAATTATATAAATTCGGTGAGAAAACTGAAGAACTGCCTTTGTTTTTATATTGCTATTAATTATTTTTTTCTTTTATAATTTGATTATAGGCTGCTGTTGATGGATTGACGGGAAAAGTGAACTTTATTGAAGGGCGTCGAAATAAATTTAAAATTGATATACTTAAGTTGAAACAGGAAATAATACAAAAAGTCGGCTATTGGCAACCGGATGTGGGTGTAAACATTTCAGATCCAACTGCATTCTACGACTCGAATATTGCAAATATAACTCTGGTGGTAATGACTAGAGAGGTTTGTATATACACACATACCTATACTTATACTTACTAGTATATACATATATATAATATATTCAGGAACGTCCATATGTTATGGTTAAAGAGGATGCAAACCTTACTGGAAATGCTAGATTTGAGGGTTTTTGTATAGACCTACTGAAGGCTATTGCACAACAAGTTGGCTTCCAATATAAAATTGAATTAGTTCCCGATAATATGTATGGCGTATACATACCGGAAACAAATTCCTGGAATGGAATTGTACAAGAGCTAATGGAAAGGGTGAGCATAACAAATGTTCATATCTGCTTAAGCTAAATAATATATATCAAGGACCGTAACAATTATAAAATTAAAAAATAAGAAATAATTTTTGGTTTTTTTCATTAGATTGGACAAATAACTCTTATATATAAAAGTTGTGAAATAACTCTTATTTTTATTTTTAAAGTTGCAATTAAGAATTGATTCAAAATATCTATTAAACCAAGCGATGTATCAAAACAAAAGTTTCAATGTATGTATATATGATCTACGTTTCAATAGCTTTCCATTGATATATAACATGTCATTAGAGCATGGGTGGGCACGTAGTGGCTCGCGAGGCTCGCACCGTTAGTTTTGCCAACTGGCGCCTAGAAGTCGGCGAGTGCGATGTCGTCGAGCAAACAACAACAAAGCACATGAAGTTTGCTCGAGCACAGGCAGTGTACAGATCTGTCCTATTTTTTGTCCGATTTTTAAAGTTTTTGCTTTTTAAGGGCCTTTTTCAGGGTCTGTCTATCCTCTTTTTGTTATCGATTTATGGCAGCACTGCATCACACTATCCGAATTCTATACGCCAATTGGCAAAACTAACTATGCGAGAATCGCGAGCTTCGCGAGCCACTATGTGCCCACCCCTGCCTTAGAGTATCAATATAAATGATTAAATGCCAGTTTTTAAACAATCGGAAGTAAAAGTTATTTCAAACGTTTATATAACAATTGAAATTTAGTTATTATTTCGTAATTAATTTTTTTTGGTCAAAAAATAAGATTTAAAATTTAATTTATTTAAATAAATTACAAATTAAAATTTGTTTTATTTTTGGATAGCGCGCTCAAAAATAAGACATGTGGATTTTCTTGCATTCATTTTTTCCATTGATTTTTATAAGCCCCTATAACTCTTATTTGCAGTCTTTGTTGTATATTATAACAATATATTATTGTTCGTTAATTATTACATTTCAGCGCGCAGACTTAGCTGTGGCTTCAATGACTATAAACTATGCACGGGAAAGTGTTATTGACTTTACCAAACCATTCATGAACTTGGGCATTGGCATACTTTTCAAGGTAATTTCTGCACTTCTACACAAATATAATAGACACACAATCGATATTAGCAGATTACTTTTTACACACTGTACCCATAAATTCTTTTCATTTCATTTAATTTTCCACCAAAATGGCTATATTTTCCGAAGTTAATTTTTTATCGACCTGGGGCTTAGGCTTTTGTAATTATTCTTTTGAAGTTATAAACAAAAAAGCTTTCAAAATTTGTTGCACGCAAATTTTGTCAAATTTTGACATATTGAACTTTTGAACCTTCAAATAGTACTTCTGCGATGTATACAAATCTTCCAGAATGGCTTCGGAAATATTGGTTTCTCCATACGGTTTTATACAGAGGTGGGACATCGAATACATGATGTCTACAGACTGTGTTTTTGGAATAAAAAAAAAAAGTTCGGGTCCAATTTCGGAACTGAACATATCATAAGGCATTCATTTTGTAGCGATAGATAGTCCCCGCGATGCGTTCACTACCAAACTGAACATACTATTGAAGGCATTTAAAATTTTTGTTTTTTAATTTGCTGGGATTTTAACCTGCTTGTACCGTTTGTAAGACAATTGTTCTACCATCTAGACCACCAAACCACTTGGTGACTGAATGCCAAACTCGCATGTTAAGTCCGTTGACGTCCAAAAAAATTTGTTTTTGATTTTGTGTTTTCTAAATTCTTATTGTAAAAGCGAATGAGAATTCAGCTTGCCGAACAAAAATTCTTCGTAAATTGCCTTACATTTGCAGCGACGGCCCGATGACATACTCATTGATACATAGATATAAGGGCGAATTTTGTTTCAAAAACACTTCAAAAATACCCTATCAAAAAGAACTTTGGAAAGTTCTCTCAAGTTCTATTGGGATATAAGATTGTTTTCAAAATGTAATGCAGGTAGTTCTGAAAAAATAAAAATATTGATTTTTATTTCAAAACTTTGTTCTTGGGTTGTTTTTTTTTTTGCCAAATCTCTTGAAAACATGCTAGAGCTTTATAAATTGGGTGAATTTAGACTGAAATAGATTCCCCAAGTCAAAAAAACTAATTATCTCAAAGTATCGAATAAATAAAAATCTCCACAGATTTCTGTGGCATCTCTGTTAACGGCGCTCTTAACGAGAATCCATGGCAGTTTGGAAGTCAGCATTGTAGACTCAACATAATCCAAAGTTCAAATATTTGTTATCACGGTAATGTTTAAGATTTGACTTGAGTCAATTAAAAGGAATAGTTTATGTTTTTATCCCGATCCGGGTACAGGGTATCAGCTAGTCGAGCACTCTCGACTCGATTATTTGAACATGCATGTTTTAATAGTTTTATATGTTAGTTAATATACATACTAAATACGATATAATTGCTATGTATTATGTATGTATTATCATATTATGTAATACCATATTGCTATGTATTGTACATATATAAAACCCTTTAGGTGCCGACAAGTCAACCCACACGACTGTTTTCCTTTATGAACCCATTGGCAATCGAGATATGGCTTTATGTGCTAGCTGCTTATATATTAGTATCTTTCGCCTTATTTGTGATGGCTCGATTTTCACCGTATGAATGGAAAAATCCACATCCATGTTACAAGGAAACTGATATCGTTGAAAATCAGTTTTCCATATCAAACAGTTTTTGGTTTATAACGGGCACATTCTTAAGGCAAGGATCAGGACTAAATCCAAAGGTATGTAAAGTTATTCCATTTATTTTTCCATTAAGTACAACAAAGGTTTCTTTTAATATTGTGTGCCTATTTGCCCATGTTATGTATATTATGATAACATCTTAACTGCCTTAACTTTTCAAATAAGTTGTATTGTACTATTTCAGATATCAGACCGAGCTCAAACGAAGTTTTTCTCATTTATGAATCCACTCGCAATTGAAATATGGTTCTATATAGCATTTGGTTACATCCTTGTATCAATCTGTATTTGGATAGTAGCCCGATTATCACCCGTCGAATGGGTTCATTCCAAGCCAGCCTGTTCGATGGCATGTGATCATATGTTGCATAAGATTCGGAAAGCAAATAATATAACCGATCAAATGGAATTGAAATGCTTTGCAAGCATGGATGATAACATAAAAGCTAATGAGACAAATAATGTGACAAATAATGATAATGACAATGCTAATACCGATCCCGATATTGTGGACAGATACTCTACAAAACATTCGTTTACCAAATATGATGCGAATGATAATGACGATGAAAACGAATCAGATGATGATACTGTGGAGCTAGTTAGCTTACAAAATGATTTTACTTTAAAGAATAGTTTTTGGTTTGCAATTGGCGCTCTTATGCAGCAAGGCGCCGATTTATATCCGAGGGTATGGATATATCTTAATTATTTCTGTTATAATTAAGTAATTAAACCGAAATCCGATTCAAAACCGTTAACTCAAACTTACAGATTCATAATCAGAGTCAGAGCCACAACCCTAGCCGATATTTTAAGCCGATTTTCTTTACTTTTGTGATTTGCGATTTCAAAACCAAATTTCGGCATTTAAGAGAACCGTAAGCTGAACCTTAATACGATTCGGTTTAATTTCTTGATTTTAATACAGATTATATTATATTACAAGGGTACAATGGGAAAATTGAGTGGCCCAACAATTAATTACAGCTTGATAAGTTTGAATTTGATTTCGATATGTAAAGATAAATTCTTTAATTGTATTTTGCAGGCAACATCTACGCGAATTGTTGGCGGCTGCTGGTTTTTCTTTTGTTTAATTATCATTTCATCGTATACAGCTAATTTGGCAGCCTTTTTAACAGTTGAGCGCATGATAACCCCAATTGAAAGTGCATCCGATTTAGCAGATCAAACTGAAATCTCATACGGCACTTTGGAAGGCGGATCAACAATGACTTTTTTTAGAGTAATTATATATATTGTTTATAATAATCTAAACCAATCAAAAAATGCGTTCGAATTTTACAGGACTCGAAAATTGGAATATATCAGAAAATGTGGCGATATATGGAAAATCGTAAGGCGTCAGTGTTTGTGAAAACCTACGAGGATGGCATCAAGCGCGTTATGGAAGGCAACTATGCTTTTCTTATGGAATCAACAATGCTAGATTATGCCGTTCAGAGGGATTGCAATTTGACACAGATTGGAGGATTGCTAGATTCCAAGGGTTATGGTATTGCCACACCTAAAGGCTCACCATGGAGGGATAAAATCTCGTTGGCTATATTAGAATTGCAAGAGAAAGGCATAATTCAGATACTTTACGATAAATGGTGGAAAAATACTGGAGATGTATGCAACAGAGATGATAAAAGCAAGGAATCAAAAGCCAATGCATTAGGTGTTGAAAACATTGGTATGTATGCGGCAGATTATCTTAATAAATAATAAGCTGAGTAACTTTTAACTTAAAAACGATTTGAGCATTAATTAAAAGTGTCGCATTAATGACAAAAATGAACTAGTTAGAAATGATTCTAGTCAACATGCTACAGAAAAGTTGTTCATGTGAAAACTTAATTTTCGACTTATTTTTCATATAACAACTATAAGATTTTGATCAAAATTTGTTTAGCATAACAAGAACATACTAAAACGGAGAAGGGGTATATATATAGAGATATAAAAATATATAAAAACAAATTTTTCAACTTTTTTGCCATATGAAAATCTTTGATTTCAAGAAAATTCTACTAAAAATTATAAGTATTATAACTTAAATTTTGAGCCATAATTCAAACATTTAGTCGAACATTTTTTAAATTTCATAAATCGACATCTTTTGAAATGTGTTCAAGATTTGTTGTGATAAAAACACATCGTATACGTATTTTTTTGCTGCATCTATAGAGCCTCCGCAAACGTCTTAAAACTTAAAATTAATAAATTCTATATATTTACTCCCTGTTCCCATTAAAAATGGGAAAAAAAGCATGTACGTTTAATTAATGTCTTTCGGATGTGTAAATTTCCACACGATCGGATAAATAGCACCAAAGTTATGGAAGAACTTATTTCCCGTCTCAGGAGGCAGAAACACAGTTTGACATGCACTGTGCAAGTTGAGTACGCTGCTTGCTTGTGTTGCCGCTGAACTGCTTGCAATGCAAGTTGGGAGCAGGGAGTCTCGTAGTCGGGCACATTCGACTAGAGTATTCTTACTTGTTTTTTATTAAAAACAAGAAAGATCTAGTAGGGTATGCCCGACTACAAGACTCCCTGCTCCCAACAGTTAACGTGTGGGAAATACATTCGTCAATTTTATGTTCATAGCCCGATCGCGAAATCTACGTCACTGAATAACATTGATAAAAGATAATATATGTGTACCAAAAATCAAAGCTGTATCTTAAAAATTGTAGCTGTGGGAGTTTTTTTCGATTTGAAATAAACTTGATCCGCGTATGGTATACAAGAACCTACATACCAAGTTTGGTGTCTCTAGCTCTTATAGTCTCTGAGACGGATATGGGTAGTTCGACTCGGCTGTTGACGCTGATCAAGAATATATATAGTTTATATAGTCGGAAATGTCTCCTTCTGTCTGTTACATCCATATGCACTTTACTTTACTTTATAAGTGCCTTTTTCCCATTTTTAATGGGGACAGGGAGTAAAAACAACACTTTAAAAATGCGAGAATTATTTAAACTACTTGCCGAAGATAGTATATTCCCTTGCAGAAAAGTTTTACATAAGAAACCGTAATTAGTAACAGATTGTTCCTATGGCAGCTATAAGATATATTCGTCCGATTTTGATCATATTTGGTCAGAATACATAAAATATGCTTTAACTTTGGTTAAGTGACTTTGGATAAGTAATCTTAAAAAACAAAAAGTTTTTTATACAAAAACTTTATTTTCAACAGATTGTTCCTATGGCAGCTATAGATATAGTGGTCAGATTTTCATGAAATGTTGTCAACATGTTTGATATATGCTCAAACATAGATAAAGTGAGTTTGGATGAGTTATTTTTAAAAATAAATAAGTTTTTCATTCAGAAACCTATTTCTCAACCGATCTTTCCTATGGTAGCTATATATATTATATATGTTATAGTGGTCCGGTCTGGCCGATTCTGACATATGTTTAAGCATATTTGTATTAGGCGCATAACGGATCTAACCGCGCACTCACACTTCCGAAACCTAAATGAACTCATTTCTCTCCCTTTCACCCTTTTATAATTAGCTGCCCACAGGCAAAGATCTTCGAGAGTCAAAAGTCAAGCTCAGTGTTAAGCCTTCTAAGCACTAACATATCTTAATTGTTTTCTTTTCAGGTGGTGTATTTGTTGTTCTCCTTTGTGGGCTTGCGCTAGCTGTAGTTGTAGCCATTTTTGAATTCTGTTGGAATTCAAAGAAAAACCTGCATACCGAAAATCAATCCTTGTGTTCGGAAATGGCCGAGGAGCTGCGTTTTGCCATGCACTGCCAAGGATCGAAGTCAAAGCAAAGACCTGCACTAAAACGTGATTGCTTGAAATGTGCTCCTGGGTCCACTTACGTCCCAACTAATGTTACTTTGCCAAATTTAGGCGTCCATTATAACTATTTTAACTAAAATTGGAATATATACATACATATGCCTAAGAACAAAGGTAAAGGCTTTTAAACATTTAGTTAAGTAAACCAATTTTTTCACATATAATGTATCTGCTTAACAGATATTAATTATTTTTGTATCAAGACTTTCAAAATAAAAATTTGTACGAAAGACAAATATATTTCATGTGAAAAAAACAAAAACTAATCTATTTTTTTTGCCAATACAATTCCTTTTTTTTATGCTGAAGTTTGCATTTTCAAATTCGGAATAAATATTTTTACTTTAAGGTTTATAATAGTTCTATTGATCCGTCAATCCACACTGTTTTTTGATCCAGATCGCTAAATATGATTGCAACTAGATTACATTTTTACCGATTTAAATTTGTGTTTCAAATGGCTCTGTCCACGTTTATAGTTTTATGACATAGGCATCCATAAAAAACATGAAAATAGATTCATAGGTGCTCCATTTAATGACAATCTTATAGAGAAAATAAATGACTCTATTCATAACTTAGATAAGTAGCTACTAGCTATAGCTATAGCTATATATATGTACATGCTATGTTCTCAGTATCCATTACTGTTAATATAATTACTTCAGCCTTAGAATACGCTTATCCTACAGTTGAATTTATAAAATATATGTACTTTGCATCTTAGTCGGCATACATAACAAAAGGGGCATGGTTATCTGACATAGTATCACGCAATTCAACTTTTATTAAATTTGTAGAGCTTTCCCCACTGGAACTAAGAGGTTCGTTCCTAGGACACGTGGTATGGCGCGGAGTACCTGTATTTCGCCTGCAAAAGAAACATTGGGAAAACAAATTGCAACAATATAGCATTGGATTTTTGATTTCGAAATTCATTTACCTACTTGGCTTTTGCATGGGTTAATATATGTGATTTTAAGTTTGTAGACTGTGCGAACTTTTTGTTGCATGCATCGAAAGGACATACAAATGGTCTGTCTCCAGTGTGTATTCTCACATGCGTTCTGCATACATCAGTCAATCAATCATATAATTCATAAAACGGTATATACATAAAATGTCTTTAGATTATTATTGTCAAAAGTATAAATACCTTAAATTAAAGTCCAGCGAAAAACGTTTCCCGCAGCCTTCAAAGGTACATTGAAATGGTTTTTCTCCCGTGTGAACCAACTGATGTCTCTTTAGTTTCGAGCTTTCCACAAACGCCTTTCCACATTCTGCACAGACATGAACACGAGGACCATGCGTGTGCAAGTGCTTGCGCATTGCAGACGAATCCCGAAAATATTTATGACAACCCTTATGGGGGCAAGCAATTTTCTTATCGTTGACATACTGCGTGAAATCCGATGCATCGTTAGCCCCACTGTCAACTGTTGATGCTGTTGCTATTTTAACAATAATTATATTAATATATTAGCAATTATTCTCTTATGACTATCAGCCATGTTCTCAAAATGTTATCAAAAGTGATCAATATTCATTGCTGTTATTGAAACCGACAAAACTTTTGTAGTTTCAAACGTTTTCAAAGTTGGCAAAGTAGTGTGGAGAATAGAATCTGTTTTGAATAGTTGTGTAGCTTACCATGACGAACCACACCAAACGGCAGAGATCCAGATGCAGCTACTTCGTTAGTTATATCACAATCATTATCATGTTGTGATGATAATGGTTGATTGTTAATGGCCATAGCTGTTTGTCCGTTAACCAACTGACATCCCTGAGAACTAGGTGCAAAAGATGAAGAGTGCGCTTCGCCTTCGCAATTGGAGTTTCTTTTAAGGTTAATGTTACTAAGGTTGGCTTTAAGGTCTGTTGTTAATGGAACAGTCATTTGTTGCTGTAGTTGCAGGAATTGTTCTTGCTGCTGTTGAAAGAATAAGTGTTGCTGATGATGTAATACTGAATCATTTTTGTGAACCTGTTCGTCGCATATTTGATTTGATATGAGCACTGCTGCATTTGAAGCACTTTCATTATCATTGTCATTTATATAATCAACTTCTTCAGCATTCTGATCGGAACTGGAATATTCATCATCCGACGTTCCAGATGCCCACATCGTGACACTAAATTCACCCTCCATTGTCTTTATTTGAACCAATTTTTGCTCCCAGCGCCTGGACTTTCCATTAGCGTTCATTTTTCTATCCATTGCTTCAGAATCTATTGAGCGATCTAAATTGCTTTCGTGTTGATGTTGTTGATGTTGCAGTTGCTGTTGCTGCTCTTGTTGTAGTTGTTGTTGTTGTTGTAGCTGCTGTTGTTGATGCAACACCAAATTCACCAATTCTTCTGGAATGGCCTCTTCTTCGTTAACTTCTTCTTCGTCGATAATTGCATTTGACCTGTGCCCTCTCTGCATAAGATCGATTTTTGGAGGCATTTGTAAGTTGTTGCTGATCGATTTTCTTTGCCTGCAAATTGCAAGTCATTGGATTTATCTTTGTGAGAGGAGCGTTAAAAAACTTACATCTTGGATGTTTTTGTTGTTGTTGTTGATAGGCAATTACCCTTTGCCGTCTTCAATAATGATTTGCCATCAAAGCTGATGCTGTTGTTGTGTCTTGCTTCCGATTGAACATATGATTCATGTGCTTCATCATTCTGTAAGCCAATGACCATATCGGGGCTATTAGCAATGCCGTTTGGGCCTAAAACTGACATAAATTCAAAACATTTACAATTTATTCTACATACAACAAATATGCCAAATTAAAATTAAGAATTATATAAGTTTTCACTAACTTCTATTAATTCTAAAATTATTATACAATGAAATTTGAAACAAATAAATAAATCCTTAATTTATTACAGCGTATATTTAAAAATATAAATAAAAACAAACTATTTGTTTAATAGTTATTAAAACAAATTAATAATAAAAACAAAATAATTTCAAAATATTTGTTAAATTTATCAAAACCAAAGACTGAAAAGATTTGGTATAGCTTTTCTAAATTTGACTTAATTTAAATGATTGAAATTAAATAATTTTAAAAATATCATATTCCTTAACTTCTTTTTGGACTCGGAAGGACTCAGACTATAACAAGTAAGTATGCTCTAGTCGAGTGTGCTAGACTACAAGAGTCCCGGCTCCCAACTTGCACTTCAAGCAGTTCAGCGGCAACGCAAGCAAGCAGCGCACTTAACTTGTCTAGTGGTTGTAAAACTGTTGCTTCTGCCTGCTGAGACGGGGGAAAATAGATCCGTCTAAGCCTTTGGTGTTTGTAATCCGATCGCAACGAAATTTACGCAACTGATTAACATTGATTAAACATATATGTGTACCAAAAATCAAAGCTAAATCTTTAAAATTGTGGCTGTGGGAGTTTTTTTCAATTTGCGGGGGTGCGGGAGGTGTATCCGAAATTTGAAATATCTGCGTATGGTATACAGGAACCTACATACCAAGTTTGGTGTCTCTAGCTCTTATGGTCTCTGAGATCACAGGGTTCATACAGACAGACGGAGGGACAGACAGACGGGCATGACTAGATTGACTCGGCTGTTGATGCTGATCAAGAATATATATACTTTACATAGTCGGAAATGCCTCCTTCTGACTGTTACATACATAACTCTCTTTATAACTTCCTTTTCCCATTTTGAGGGGAACAGGGAATAAAAATGAATTGAAAATACAAATTTTTATAAATATATAAAAAAAAAGTGTTTGAAAAAATGTATTTTTAAAGTCGCCTTTATAAACAAGATATTTAATTAGTTTTGTATGTTTAAATTAGTCAGTATGCATAAATTATAGCTTAGATACATTTTAAAATAGTCTTAACTTTATTTACATGATTCTTTTAATGATTTATTTGATTTCATTGTGTTGTTCTTAACAAAAATTTAAAATGCTGCAATCTCAATAAAGAAAATGATGC
This sequence comes from Hirtodrosophila cameraria, assembly GCA_949708635.1. Taxonomy (NCBI): domain Eukaryota; kingdom Metazoa; phylum Arthropoda; class Insecta; order Diptera; family Drosophilidae; genus Hirtodrosophila; species Hirtodrosophila cameraria. Next base: position 893,586 of record OX453092.1, read on the forward strand.
GATTTGAAAATTCCTGGTCCAATAATAGTCTAAGAAATTGTACTAGAATGTAAGAATAGACTGCCTTCCAATTTGAGGTACCATTGAATTCAGCTTATTTTCGCAAAAAAAAAGCAAGTAAAACCAACATACTTAGATATCTTTTCAGATAGCCAAGCAGTCAAGTTTTTGAGATAAATTGCGTATTGTTGTTCTCAGAGCAGTACTCTAGCTATGAGAACCAGAAACCTCAGTTGACATCGACCAAAAGCTTGGTGGAGAAATGAATATGGAAATAGAGACAAGCTTAAAAGTAAGTCCACAACTCTATTAGCAGGAAGACCTCCAATCTTTCTAGGGTGACTTTCCAAACAATTAAAAACAATTTGGTCAACATGCAAATAACATCCATTAACACAGAATGGGTGAGTTTGGTTAGTATAACTTGAGAAACAAAAAAGGAAGAATGTTATCTTCGGCGTGCCGAAGATATGCACCCGTGCACAACATTTTTTCATAAGAAAACTTAATTTTCAACAGATTGTTCCTTTGGCAGCAATAAGATATGGTCGTCCTTTTAAAAAAAAAAATGCATTCTACATTAAAATAACATCCCAAAACACAGAACAGGTGAGTTTGGTTAATACAAGTTAACAAAAAAGTTTTTCATACAAACACTAATTTTTCATACACAAACATATTTTTCAACCGCTATAGGATATAGTCGTGCGGTTGTTATGAAATTTTGTCAGCATGCATAAACTGTCTTTAAATTTAGGCAATGTGAGTTTGGTTGAGTTATCTTGAAAAACAAAAAAGTTGTTCATACAAAAACCTATTTTCAACCGATCGTTTCTATGGCAGCTAATTGATATAGTCGTCCGATTTTGATGAAATTATGTCAACATATATAAATTGTCCTTAAACTTAGATAAAGTTTGTTTGGTTGAGTTATCTTGAAAACAAAAAAAATTGTTCATTATTTTATAGTGGTCCGATCTGGTCGGTTCAAAAACAGGTACTTTCTACAGAAAGAAGCATCATAAAGATAGCTCTAGAACTAAGAATCAACTAAGATCAAGAATATATAACTATTTTTTCTGAGACGCTTTCTTCAACGTGTTACACATTTCGTGACAAAATTATAATACTCTCTGGAAGAGATACTAATACTAGTAATTGATGCGTTCTGATAAGATCGGAAGATATATGTACATATACAATATATATTTACCATCACTTAGGTTTTGTACGTTTATAGTGCGATATTCGTGGTGCTTTGCAATGTCTTCGTCTTCGTTTTGAACTAGTATCCCATAATGTTCATATGCAAAGTTACTGGGATCCATAACTTAAGTGTTTGTTTCAGTTTCAGTTTTTTGTTTTGTTTTTGTTGCTGTTTTAGTTGTTGTACATCGCAGGTATGCATGTGTGTTGAGTGTGTGTAGGCACGGAAGTGTGTGTTGTGTTTCCTGAGCGTTATTATTATGCTGCATCCAAAAGTCTCAGTAAACAAATTTGTACCTTAACACATACATACATACATGAGTGTATGTATGCATGCACATATGCACATATATGTATGTACTTTCAGGCCGATCTCGAGATCCAGAGTTACAAATTAAAAGTGCGCTTCCTCCATAAACAATGCGATGCAAAAGTTTTTGATATTTTCGATGTTTTCCTTTTCGTTTTTATAAACACCAATGCCAGTCATATCCATATTAGATATTACTTGGATGAGCAATGTTTTCTCACTTTTGGAACGGAAGCTAAATACATATGCAATGTATTTATTGTATATGCGAATGGTATACTAATGAGTTATGATATGGTTTGGAGCAACAAAATATTTGTTTATACGGCAAACAATTAAAATCTTTTTGGCTTGCGAAAAACAAATTTAAAAGGAACTAAGCAGAACTAAAATGGATGCGATGAATAACTAACAATGTGGCCAAATATTATTAAAAATAAAATACCAACTTTGTAATAAGCAACACTTCAGTGAAACGTATGGGAAAATTTGAATAAGTGGAACAGAATATTTGTTTCAAATTTATTGAATTGCCTTTTATGACAAAAGTTTGGCTATTAGCGTTCACAAAAAAATGATTTGATAATGCAAAAGCTGTTGAGCAGCTGGTCAAATTTTAGTTTTATTATGTTTTGTTTAATATTTTTTCTTTTGGTGGCAGATGTGGAAGTCTGTGACATAAGTTTCATGTTTTTTTTCACAGCAAACATTTAATAAGCATAAGCGATAACAGTTTTGCGGTCCTGTAGGTGTTGTAAATTTACTATTAGAAGTCTAAAAATTAGTTTGATTCCTATTCATGTTATGGGCTTTGCATTATAATTGGCATTCATATTGAAAATCGGCATTAAAGCTTTGATTTATATAATCGAAAACGAAAAAAAAGCTGCAAATCGCTTATCGCTTTTCCGAATTTGGTCAATTAACGCCCTACAATTTAAAACTATTTATTGTCATTCTTTTTTTTTGTGACAAAAATGAATGTTTTTAATAATAGCAGCATGTTTAGTATACTTGAGCGTATACTTAAGCGTATAATAGTTAAAATCAAAAGTTAAACGAGAGTCAAATTTGCAAATATATTTGACTGCTTTTTGTTTGACATCCGTGTATAATCGCAAAAGCGTGAAAAAAAACAAGCAAAAGCTGACTGTGCTCTGATTTACTAGATAGAATTTTTTTAAATTCGCTTGAGTTGTGAAATCCCATACAAATCGAGCCCTTTTATCGTTATCGGTGCGGTTAACGTTAACAGAGTGGTAGAATTGTTGTATTTTGGTGCCGCTGTCGAAAATTTTTGACGAGAAATCGGTCAAACTATTTAAACAAAGAATCGCGCGATTTTCTTAATTAATTATACAAAAAAGTTCAGCTCCGCCACCGGAAATCGCATTCTGAAAATTTTCTGCATTATTTGAAACCAAAACCAGTATTATTGTTTCGATTTTCGGAAAAGCAGCTAAAGTAATCATTTACCAAAAAAAGGTTTGGGAGACAAATAGTATGTGAAAGTTTTTAATCACTATTTATAATAATAATCAAATTATAATTTGAGTTAAGGAGAGATTTTTTTTATGTCGATTATCAAATGCAGATTTTGATTATTAAAATTGAAACTTGTGACAATTTTTAATATTAAATATAATTCTTATGGGATATGCTTAATGAGAGTGGCCGTCAACAAATATTTCAGACTTTTGTTATCAAGCTTACAACCAAATATGACACTTGAGACTATTATCGGTCATTATATCGGAATGAGAGCGACATGCACTACAGAATTGCACGATTTGGTTAGCGTCCATCTTTGGCTCACCCGTTTTCCTACCTACCACCCTTGTCCGCAAACCAAGAGTGGCACGCATGGAAATGCATCTTGTAAGCCAAGTCTCATTCCGTAAACTCCTCCATGCTTATGTCGGTATATCCAGTTTTAAAGCGCTTCGGTAGTCGCGAAACTTTCTTATCAATATGTTCCGTTTGGATTTTGTTCGTATATATTCAATATTCCATTGCATTTTTCTTTTGTTATAAAACACATGGAAAATAATATATATGTATATAGTTAATTATATTTTATTTAGTAATAGTGTGTATCGTTCAAAAGTTGCTATTAAATAACTTTTATTATTAATAAAATTGCAAAATATAAAACTGACAATTGTTAAGATTGTTTCATTTTCCTGTTCGTTCCACAATTGAATTTGTTTTGGAACCATCGAAAGTCTTTTGGTGCAAATGGGCCTTAATTATTTTCTGCTGCGCAAAATCAACCCTGTTGATAGCTTCCGTCTTTTTGACAGTGGAGCCAACGTGTCTCTACCTTTTCCGGTTTAAACGTTAACCATGGCGGTCGGTAAAAATAAGGGTCTCTCCAAAGGCGGCAAGAAAGGTGGCAAAAAGAAGGTGGTGGACCCCTTCAGCCGTAAGGATTGGTACGATGTCAAAGCACCAAACATGTTCCAAACCCGTCAAATCGGCAAAACACTCGTTAACCGCACTCAGGGTCAAAGAATCGCTTCTGACTATCTGAAAGGTCGTGTTTTTGAAGTCTCCTTGGCTGATTTGCAGAAGGATATTGACCCAGAGCGCTCCTTCCGCAAATTCCGTCTTATTGCTGAAGATGTGCAGGATCGCAACGTGCTCTGCAATTTCCATGGCATGGATTTGACCACCGACAAGTACAGGTATGTGTGTCTGTGTTATTTTCGTGTTTCAATTCGGTACACGGCACCCCATGTGTTTTAGAGTTTTTATAGAATTTCTTCCGGACAATCATTCATTTAGTATGTTTAGTTCTTCCCGATCGATTTAAGTTCATCTTTTATCTTTTTTTTTTTAAGTGCCTTAACCACAAGAACAGGAACACGTTGAACAAAATCATTTTTCCTACATTTAACACCAAAAGTTTTATATGCAATAAAAACGTTCCAATTCCCAAAATATCTGTATTTCTACTTATTTGCATTAAGTGTGTGTGTGTTGAATCAACATAAACACTTCGATTAATCTGCCTTGATTTCCGTTCAGGGAATTCAAAAAATAGTTCATTCGAACTAAGTTCGATCGAATTCAACCAACTCAAACATGGAAACAATATTAATAAACGGTTAATGGCACATATATACAATTAATTAATCCAAACAAATATAACTTTACAATATATTTGCAATAATCTAATCAGCATTTGAGTTGGGAACGGAAAAGTAAAATTCGATACTCCCAAAAGTTAATCTGGAGATGGGGATTGAGATAGAAAATATATTTTCTTCCCGATTTCGAAAAAAAAGCATCCCGTGCGTTCCGAATGGCGCCCGAAATCAAAAATATAAGAATTTAATTAAAATTGTTGAAGGGTTTTTTTTTACTTTTGCTTACCCACATTTTTAGCAAGTCCATTTTAAGTTTAGACCAATTTTCCAAACCATGTACAATGCAAAAATGCTATTTATAAAAATGTCCAAGCGTGACTGATGCCGAAGTATGTTTCGGGAACCGAAAATGGGAACAGACCTGAGTATTAATTTTTATAACTAACGTTTGTTTACTTGTCTTAAAATTAAAAAAAAAAAAAAAACAGATCGATGGTAAAGAAATGGCAAACTCTCATCGAGGCTATTGTTGAGGCCAAGACCGTTGATGGTTACCTGTTGCGCGTGTTCTGCATTGGTTTTACATCCAAGGATCAGCAATCGCAGCGTAAGACATGCTATGCTCAGCAATCGCAGGTACGCAAGATTCGCACTCGCATGACGGACATCATTACCAATGAGGTGAGCGGTGCCGATCTAAAGCAGCTGGTAAACAAGCTGGCGCTCGACTCGATTGCGAAAGATATTGAGAAGAGCTGTCAGCGCATCTATCCATTGCATGATGTCTACATTCGCAAGGTGAAGGTGCTGAAGAAGCCGCGCTTCGATATCTCCAAACTTTTGGAGCTCCATGGCGATGGTGGTGGAAATACCACCGAGGCTGTGGTTTCCGCCGAGGGAGCTGTCATTGATCGCCCCGAGGGCTACGAGCCACCAGTCCAAGAGGCCGTTTAGTTTGGCTTTAGACTGGACAACAAAAAAAAAAAGGGAATCACAAAAGTCCTAAGACAATGTCAATGTCTTACAATTCACACAAAATAAGAATAAAAAAAAATAAAATGTAAATGTTTGCTTTCTATATTTGTTGGGGCTTGATATAAGGATAGGGTTCGGTATCTGTTCTTTTCTTCCTTTTTTTACAGGAATTATCTTTCTCGGAGTTATGCAACCAAAATAGAATAGGTAAGTTAGCTCCAGTACAAATCTGTTGATAATATTATGATGATTTTTTATTTTTCGTCGCTGACAACTTGTTGATGAAAAACTTAAACACTGAAACCAATATTCCAACATCATTCGTGATTTTTGGCTGTGCAGACACTAATCAATTTGTCTTTGCACTTGCAGCAATTTTCGTACTTTGGATTGTTGCAGCTGCTTTCATAATATCAAAATATTGGTAAGTTGCAACTGTTGAAACATTTTTCAGTCCTGTTCCAGCTTTCAAACTTAGAAATTTACATTTTCATATTGTATATGGAGGCTACATTTTCACAATGGTGCCTTTATTATTTGCTTCTCTTGAATTGTATAATTGATGACAAATTGCACCTTTGAATCTGATCTTATTATAAAACATGTTTAAAGCGCTCTCCATTCTTAAGACTAATTATTTGATTCTACTTTTATTTCAGATAATATCCCTGTGCTCTGTTTCTTGCTTGAGGCACTTTTCATCCTACTTCATAGGTGAGTTATTCAAACATCTTACGTGAGTTACATATATATTTTGAGTCTAATCTAAATCTTTACAATGATGACTTTATTATTTGCTACTCTTGAATTGCATTATTGATGACAATTTTCACCTTTGAAACTGAACGTATTCTATGAAATCATGTTTGTAGAGCTCAATTTTATATACCTAAGACTAATTATTTGATTCTACTTTTATTTCAGATCATATCCCTATGCACTGTTGCACATGCTTGAGACACTTTTCATCCTAATTCATAGGTGAGTTAATCAAACATCTTACGTTTCAACATTTAAATAAATATTGCCGATAATACTATGATGACAAACTGACCCAGCTCGCTTCGATACACCATGAAGAGAACTGTTCCTATCCAACGCAAATAAATAACTTCTGAAATTATTGATTTAGTTAGTTCATTGAAAAATCAACAGAAGTTGAATTCGTTTTCAAACTTAATTTTATTCTTTTCAGTGTCTTCTATAATGTAACGACTGATGTGCAACGGGTTTCCTGATATTTCGCGGATTTTCATCTCAATCTAAGGTTTGTTATAATACAAATGTATATGTAAATATTTTTAAGTTAATCGGAAGTAATTCCCATGTTTTAAACATAAAATATTCTAGGTAGTCAATATGATGATATATCTACGGATTCCCCATCATTTACATAATAAATGAAAGCAATCCACTGAAACAGCCATTACAAAAGAGAGAACTAAGTAGCGATATAATATTGATAAAAAAAAACAATTATATTCTCATATTATATATATGGTATTCATTATACCAAATGTATTATGATAAATTCAGTATCTAACAGGTATTCATGACAAGTTAACAAGGCTTCTGTTACATTTCATGAATACCCTAATTGTTCTTATTGAAAATCTGAAATGTTCGGTAGTCCCCCCAGTCAGTCGGAACAAATTGTCTAAGTTGCTATGATTATGTGTTAATAGTAATTTATAAAATTGTAATTATGTGCATATTTACTTTTTTTTAGGTGATGAAGTATTCAGTGGAATACAATAATTCTTCGTTTCAAAGGCTGTTTCAATATTCCATCGCAGGCAAAGGTGAGTTATCAAATTAAACTTCTACCCTTATGATGATATCGTTTAAAATGATGATATTTCCATGCACCACTCTGAAGTGTTTTTACTATGTGCAGATTATGGATGTTCTGACAATTTCGATAGAATTTTATTCGACATATTCTAAAAATCGGAAAATGTCTTTATAGTCTTCCTTTTTAATAATGAAAAGCAAACAGCGGTTTTTTATAAAAGACCAATTGTATGACTTGATATTTAAATTAAATAACAAATTCCATTTATACTTTTATTAAACAAGTATCGGAAAATATTTTTCTGTTTTGCTATGAATCTGTATTAATAATTTAAATCGTACTTATTTGCATATTTAATTTTTTGTAGGTCAGGAATCTAATTATTCGTATCAATATTCGATCCAACGCAAAGGTGAGTTGGTATATGAAAAACCTACCCTTATTAATAAACTAAATAAATACTATGATGACAAACTGACCCAGCTCGCTTCGATACACCATGAAGAGAACTGTTCCTATCCAACGCAAATAAATAACTTCTGATATTATTGACTTATTTTGTTTACTTTATTTGCAAATTACCCGGTTCAATATATATATATTTTGATCAATTTTTCTCTTTACAGTGTTGTCCTTACCAATGAAATATACAGCTTTATGAAGGCCATTTCAATTTTCCATCTTAAGAAAAGGTGAGTTACATATATATTTTGAGTCTAATCTAAATCTTTACAATGATGACTTTATTATTTGCTACTCTTGAATTGCATTATTGATGACAATTTTCACCTTTGAAACTGAACGTATTCTATGAAATCATGTTTGTAGAGCTCAATTTTATATACCTAAGACTAATTATTTGATTCTACTTTTATTTCAGATCATATCCCTATGCACTGTTGCACATGCTTGAGACACTTTTCATCCTAATTCATAGGTGAGTTAATCAAACATCTTACGTTTCAACATTTAAATAAATATTGCCGATAATACTATGATGACAAACTGACCCAGCTCGCTTCGATACACCATGAAGAGAACTGTTCCTATCCAACGCAAATAAATAACTTCTGAAATTATTGATTTAGTTAGTTCATTGAAAAATCAACAGAAGTTGAATTCGTTTTCAAACTTAATTTTATTTTTTTCAGTGTCTTCTATAATGTAACGACTGATGTGCAACGGGTTTCCTGATATTTCGCGGATTTTCATCTCAATCTAAGGTTTGTTATAATACAAATGTTTATGTAAATATTTTTAAGTTAATCGGAAGTAATTCCCATGTTTTAAACATAAAATATTCTAGGTAGTCAATATGATGATATATCTACGGATTCCCCATCATTTACATAATAAATGAAAGCAATCCACTGAAACAGCCATTACAAAAGAGAGAACTAAGTAGCGATATAAAATTGATAAAAAAAACAATTATATTCTCATATTATATATATGGTATTCATTATACCAAATGTATTATGATAAATTAAGTATCTAACAGGTATTCATGACAAGTTAACAAGGCTTCTGTTACATTTCATGAATACCCTAATTGTTCTTATTGAAAATCTGAAATGTTCGGTAGTCCCCCCAGTCAGTCGGAACAAATTGTCTAAGTTGCTATGATTATGTGTTAATAGTAATTTATAAAATTGTAATTATGTGCATATTTACTTTTTTTTAGGTGATGAAGTATTCAGTGGAATACAATAATTCTTCGTTTCAAAGGCTGTTTCAATATTCCATCGCAGGCAAAGGTGAGTTATCAAATTAAACTTCTACCCTTATGATGATATCGTTTAAAATGATGATATTTCCATGCACCACTCTGAAGTGTTTTTACTATGTGCAGATTATGGATGTTCTGACAATTTCGATAGAATTTTATTCGACATATTCTAAAAATCGGAAAATGTCTTTATAGTCTTCCTTTTTAATAATGAAAAGCAAACAGCGGTTTTTTATAAAAGACCAATTGTATGACTTGATATTTAAATTAAATAACAAATTCCATTTATACTTTTATTAAACAAGTATCGGAAAATATTTTTCTGTTTTGCTATGAATCTGTATTAATAATTTAAATCGTACTTATTTGCATATTTAATTTTTTGTAGGTCAGGAATCTAATTATTCGTATCAATATTCGATCCAACGCAAAGGTGAGTTGGTATATGAAAAACCTACCCTTATTAATAAACTAAATAAATACTATGATGACAAACTGACCCAGCTCGCTTCGATACACCATGAAGAGAACTGTTCCTATCCAACGCAAATAAATAACTTCTGATATTATTGACTTATTTTGTTTACTTTATTTGCAAATTACCCGGTTCAATATATATATATTTTGATCAATTTTTCTCTTTACAGTGTTGTCCTTACCAATGAAACATACAGCTTTATAAAGGCCATTTCAATTTTCTATCTTAAGAAAAGGTGAGTTAGCATAATATATATTTACATATCTATTTGAAGTCTAATCTAAATCTTTACAATGATGACTTTATTATTTGCTACTCTTGAATTGCATTATTGATGACAATTTTCACCTTTGAAACTGAACGTATTCTATGAAATCATGTTTGTAGAGCTCAATTTTATATACCTAAGACTAATTATTTGATTCTACTTTTATTTCAGATCATATCCCTATGCACTGTTGCACATGCTTGAGACACTTTTCATCCTAATTCATAGGTGAGTTAATCAAACATCTTACGTTTCAACATTTAAATAAATATTGCCGATAATACTATGATGACAAACTGACCCAGCTCGCTTCGATACACCATGAAGAGAACTGTTCCTATCCAACGCAAATAAATAACTTCTGAAATTATTGATTTAGTTAGTTCATTGAAAAATCAACAGAAGTTGAATTCGATTTCAAACTTAATTTTATTTTTTTCAGTGTCTTCTATAATGTAACGACTGATGTGCAACGGGTTTCCTGATATTTCGCGGATTTTCATCTCAATCTAAGGTTTGTTATAATACAAATGTTTATGTAAATATTTTTAAGTTAATCGGAAGTAATTCCCATGTTTTAAACATAAAATATTCTAGGTAGTCAATATGATGATATATCTACGGATTCCCCATCATTTACATAATAAATGAAAGCAATCCACTGAAACAGCCATTACAAAAGAGAGAACTAAGTAGCGATATAATATTGATAAAAAAAAACAATTATATTCTCATATTATATATATGGTATTCATTATACCAAATGTATTATGATAAATTCAGTATCTAACAGGTATTCATGACAAGTTAACAAGGCTTCTGTTACATTTCATGAATACCCTAATTGTTCTTATTGAAAATCTGAAATGTTCGGTAGTCCCCCCAGTCAGTCGGAACAAATTGTCTAAGTTGCTATGATTATGTGTTAATAGTAATTTATAAAATTGTAATTATGTGCATATTTACTTTTTTTTAGGTGATGAAGTATTCAGTGGAATACAATAATTCTTCGTTTCAAAGGCTGTTTCAATATTCCATCGCAGGCAAAGGTGAGTTATCAAATTAAACTTCTACCCTTATGATGATATCGTTTAAAATGATGATATTTCCATGCACCACTCTGAAGTGTTTTTACTATGTGCAGATTATGGATGTTCTGACAATTTCGATAGAATTTTATTCGACATATTCTAAAAATCGGAAAATGTCTTTATAGTCTTCCTTTTTAATAATGAAAAGCAAACAGCGGTTTTTTATAAAAGACCAATTGTATGACTTGATATTTAAATTAAATAACAAATTCCATTTATACTTTTATTAAACAAGTATCGGAAAATATTTTTCTGTTTTGCTATGAATCTGTATTAATAATTTAAATCGTACTTATTTGCATATTTAATTTTTTGTAGGTCAGGAATCTAATTATTCGTATCAATATTCGATCCAACGCAAAGGTGAGTTGGTATATGAAAAACCTACCCTTATTAATAAACTAAATAAATACTATGATGACAAACTGACCCAGCTCGCTTCGATACTCCATGAAGAGAACTGTTCCTATCCAACGCAAATAAATAACTTCTGAAATTATTGATTTAGTTAGTTCATTGAAAAATCAACAGAAGTTGAATTCGTTTTCAAACTTAATTTTACTCTTTTCAGTGTCTTCTATACTTTAACGGTTGAAGTACATCGGGTTTCCTAATATTTTGGTGATTTCCAATTCAAAGTAAGATTGTTTATACTGCTACGTCGTTATATAAACTGTGTGATGAAATACGTTTAAACTTGAAAAAACCATGTATAATGTTTATGTTAAGATAGTAGAACTGACAAACACTCTTATTATAAGAGATTTTAAATTTACCAACAAAAAGTCATACTAATGAGAATATTAACTTCCTCAATTCACAGGTATCAAACGGAAGATTGAAACGTAAGCTGGACAAAGCGGAAAGAAAGGCGAATTAAAAATGTTGTACAGATTTTGAATTTAATAAAAATAAAAAGTGTATGATATGTATTTAAAATATAAGACCATTTTCAGTTTCCACTTATAAAGAAAGTACATTTTCGAAAAAATCTTGTTTAAAGTGCAAACTGGAAAAAGTCTGTAATGTTAATAATGTACTTAAAATTATTATATTTAAAATATTCCTATCCCTAGTGCTTCAAGAAAATTTGAGGGATATTGTTTTAAGGTGAATTTTATTTACAATAACGTTGAACTACTTATGGGCAAAGGTCGAAATAAGACCGATTTTCAAAATAATTTTTCCATCATAAAGTAGCTCTTGATTAGCCTTATAATTGGTGCTAAGGTCGAATTTTTTATAAATGTTTGGCATTGGTGTCTTTTTAAAATGATTTCAATTTTACGCAAATTATATTTGTAGTTTTTTCTTTAATAAGGTTTGGTATTTACGTATTAAAACACGCAGTAAATCAGCTTTTAAAAATGTTCATACAAAATAATTTAACGAGATAGCTTCAACTTAAGCCACAATCGAGACCGCGTCGCTCTTCTTATTTTCTAGCACATCCTTGTGTTTGTCGAGCAAATCGACAAGGATGCGATCCTCCGACATACAATCGTGAAGTCAGCAACGCTGGCCAGCAGCAGGGCTTCGGCAACGGTCAAAATTTGCAATATGACCAAAACGTCGCCATTTTGTTGCAGCAACAAGAAATGCCGGAGAACATTCTTGTACAAAACGATCTATTGAATTTTCTAACAGTCGGTGAAACTGACAATTGTACAGTGTGTCCATATTTTTGGGTGTGGTGTTGGAAAACGATATGAAGTTCTTGCCATTCACACATTTAACAGACAGTTACTTTAACCGAACATTGAGAAAACGAAACTATTTAATCGGAAGTTTGACAGAGAGTTCAATCAAAGTTACAATTAGTTAACCGACTACTTAACCGGATATTGAGAAACTGGGCCTCAGTGTTGTTAAATTTCTAATGTTATGTCAAATATATTGGAATCACTGGAAATGGAAGTTGTTTTTGCTAAAAGCGCTGCCTATTGGTTGAAATGTGAACTAGAAGGTAATGTTTCGTTACAGCTACTCCGAGTGAAAGCAAAAGAAAGCTCCAAAATATTTGGTTTTGGGCTCTAAAAATTCGGAATAATTCTAGGATCTCTAAACTAGGCACAAAATATTTTTTTTTCGGAAAAATGTGAAAAAAAGTATTTTTAGATTAGCCGATACCCGCGGCACGCGCTGGTCTATCGATAATGCATATCGGTGCATTTTTGAGTTAACTGAGTAGCGTGGATTGGTGATTTCGGACGCGCTGCGAACAATTTTGGCAAGAAATCTGTTAAACTATTTAAACAAAAAAGCGCGCGATTTCCTGCTAAAATTGTTCGAAATGCCGCCAACCTAACAAACTTAAATCACTCTTAATGTTTGCAGCGCTGTTATCGCCAACATTGGCACAACTTAAATGGGATTTTTATTATATTTTCCGTCATAAAAGTCAGTCTCTATGCCGGTTTTGAAATCCTCGAATTTTTCTGCATTTTTTGAGCCCAAACCCAGCTTTTTTGCTGTTTCGCAGGGGAAGCTATATCGAAACATTACCCATTACCAAATAACTTTATTTAAAACACGAATTAAGGGCCGGTCTTTTCAAGTGTGGTTAAATCTCTGGTTCAGCCACAAGAGATATTGGGGAACCCTTGTTTATAAATCTTTGGTTAAGGAATTGCTATTTTTGCATAAATAATTTGACCGCTTAAAATGTTTACCAGCGGCGCCAAAATCCACAGCCCGATTCCTCTGTTAACGTTTACAGCACAGATAACGATAATATTAATCGTTTTGTATGCGTTTGATGCAACTTCAAATACAATTTTCGTAATTATTGAAGCCAAAAAGTGAAAATTCTCTTCTAGATTCGACATCCTCTCATTTTTCTGAACATTTTGAGACCAAAACTGGTGCTTTCTTTCGATTTCACTTGGGGTAGCTGTAACGAAACATTACCAAGTATTTTTTTAATTTTATTCTGATTACCGGATCGTGACTGAATATGTATTTTCGGTAATGTTTCGTTACAGCTACCCCAAGTAAAATCGAAAGAAAGCACCAAAACATTTGGTTTTGGGCTCTAAAAATTCGGAATAATTCTAAGATCTCAAAACTAGGCTCGAAATATTTTTTTGTTGCGAAAAAATGTGTTAAAAAGCTATTTTTAGTTTAGCCGATACCCGCGCCACGCGTTGGTCTATCGATAATGCCTTTTTGAGTTAACAGAGTAGCGGAGATTGTTGATTTTGGAGGCGCTGCGCACAATTTTGGCAAGAAAAATCGCGCGAATTTTTGTTTAAATATTTTCACCGATTTCATGCAAAAATTATTCGAAGCGCCGTCAACTTAACAAACTAAACTCACTGTTAACGCTTACAGCCCTGTAAACGACAACATTGGCACAACTTAAATTGGATTTTTATTATATTTTCCGTCATAAAAGTCAGTCTCTATGCCGGTTTTGAAATCCTAGAATTTTTCTGCATTTTTTGAGCCCACAACCAGATTTTTTGATCGCTGTTTCGCAGGGGTAGTTATATCGAAACATTACCGTAATTTCTTACTGAAAATTGAAAAAGTATCGTGCAATATCTGGTCACATTGAGAAATATCGATAAGGAGTTGATTTGCAAATGTAATATATCGATACATTCGAAACATCAGCTGTTCTTTCAGCGAGTGAGCTCTGTTATTCGTAACTATTGCTTTTTCGATACAAAAGTTTCTGCTAATAACAGCTATCGTTTGTGTTACGGAAGTTAGTCTGTTAATATTTCGGTTTTTGTTGCGAACGGTTTGAGAGCGGTTGTGCGATAAATTCAAGTGTTTTTTTTTTATTTTTTTAAGTAAAATACGGTATTTGAAATTGAATTAGATTACAAATAAGTTATACTTTGAACTGTTAACGTAAATTTTGTATGCAAGATCCAAAAAAAAAGGATCGCGTTGGCGCTGCGTTGCTTCGAATTTATGCGTTTTTTTTTTTAAATGAAATCAAGATACATATTTACATACATATAGACGTAAGTGTGTGAGTTGGAAGTACATGTATATAAATCAGCAAATAAACATGCTTATATTTGTATGGGTGTGCGTGCTCGAGCATCTGTATGTGTAATGTGTGGCGATCGGGATCGTCATCGTCGTCGTCTGCATTCGTTTCTGTATTTTGCGTGTGTGTTGGTGTGTGTGCTGGCATGTGCGTGTTCGTGAGACGAGAAAAAGTTGGCAAGAATTACAAAAAAAATTTTAAAAATTTCAATAAAGTTGAAAGAAAAAAATCAAAATCAAATTCGAAAAATCCAATTCAAATTAAATGAATAAATAAGTTTTTTTTTTTTTAAGTATTACGATTTACTAATATATTTTGATTGTGCAGTACATGTACACAAAGATATATGTATGTACATAAGCATGTGATTGTGTTAATGTTTTTTGTATGTATATATGTTGGGCAGTAGATACAGATAATAATAATAATAATAATAATAGTAGTCATAAAAGTGTCAACTATTCTAAACGGCAAGCAAAAAAAGCGGAACACAACACGCGCGTTAACCTGTTTTGCCGACGGAGAATTTTATTTTTTCAATTTTTGTTGAATATCGTTGAATATCGTTCAATATAACAATAAACAACAAAAAGTGTAAGTGCAAATATAATTTAAAAGTCTTTTTGTAGTTGTATTTAATCAAAAATCAACATAAATATTTTATCTTTTAAGTTACATTAAAAAAAAAACAAACATGCTAACGATGTTTGTTTATACGTATGTTTATACGTATACATCTATAGCTTTACATATACACTACATACATAAATGTGTACATATGCATGTGATATGTATGTATGCATGTTTGTATGTATATTTGCGTATTCTCTTTTTCGCTTTTGTTTTGTTTCGTTGGTTTTTTTTTCTTCTACCTGTTGATATCCTCTACAATCATGTCTCTAAATAGAAACTCGTTGTGTCATTAGTTTTATGCCGCCACTTTTACTGTTGTTGTTGTTACTGTTGTTGTTGTCGTCGTGGTTTTGGGTTCGCTTGTTACCTTGAACTAATAGTTAGCGTTATTCCCTGCTGCGAGTACACACAATCACAATCGGTTTCGAGACCAGACCCGATCCGATCCGACCCGCACCGCACCTCGCCAGGTACATTTCTACGTATGTATGAATATGTGTATCTAAAACAAATCTTCATATGTGTGTATGTATGTTGTAGATAGACGACGCGACGTTTCAACTTCCCATCAGTGTTGCCGTTTCAGCCTTTTTCCGGCTAGATCTGTCCTTTTGAAAACTACTTCAGCCGGCAAAAATGTTTAGGCCTGTTCCGGAATGAATCTATTTAACATCCAGTAGGCACATGCTGATTCGAGAATCGCTACGCTTGACAGACAGTTTTTCATTTGAATGTTTTAAATGATATTTGACTTTAAACTAATAAATAAGTAACTAATTCTTTTCCAAATAAGTTGAAAAATATTTGAAAACTGGGTTGAAGAATTTGTTTTTTGGAATTGTGTAATCTGTCAATTACTTTTCATTCCACAGGCGAAAAAGTAAAACTTAAAAATATAATAAAATAATTTGACGTTCTTCAGAACAGCAATCAATTTTCTTTTCACTAATTTGGATCAGAATCGGACTTTGGAAAAGGTGGCATTGAACATACCCTATTCGGAAATCTATCCGTTTTGGTATTGATTTCGAATTTTTTTTTTTTAAATTTATTAGCCAAGAATTTCATAAATTTGTAAATTTAACAGCCTTAATGAAACAAATGCAAATACAGCATTAAACCAAACTAAAACAGAGCCTGTAAAAAAAAAAAGAAGAGAACAATTATTTTGTCTGGAAAAATGTAGTATTTTAGTTCATTAAAATGTTAATAACTTAGTAAGTTAGTAATTGTTGAATTTCTTCCAAAAAATATCCCTATAATAAAAAAAGATGATAAAAAGATATTAATTTTTTGATATTTTTCAATAAAAATGAGGGGGAATGTTTAAATTGCGAGGTGAAAAAAATATTACGCGTAAACTATTAGTTATACAAAAAAACGTATAATATTAAGAATTCTAAATTCTATTATAATTGATAAAATACAAATTTTACAAACAAATATTCATTTATCAGCAATAATGAAATCATGATTTCAAGAGTGGCAATATACAGAAATGACTCTATTGACGAACCTCTGACCAGAATTTTGATGTTTTCAAAACCTTTCAAATTAATATGGGTGTCTTGAAACGTAAAATATTCGAAATTGTTATTTATTTGTATTTAATTATTTGCTTTAAGTGTAAATCAAAATTTATAAATAGGTTTAAACCGATATCAGGATCAGACTCAATAGTTTCCCATTATGGACTTTTCAAAATAGCTAGATCTGAAATGAAAATGGCTGAACTGGCAACACTGACACACGCACTTGCATTTGTATATGTACATTCATTCTCTTACTTTCTGTCTATGTATTACGCTTCTTTGAAAGAGACAGTAATACACACACACACACAAAATGATTGTTGACTGTTCTAGGAAGTCGCTTCTCGATCGGACTTGAGACCTTGTTCATTTTACTTTTAACGACGTATGACAGTAGGACATCTCGATATGTTTGTACATATGTACATATATGTTAAGATATAATAGATAAGGTTTATGGTCTTACCTGCTTTATTCCTTGCTGCGTGACCAAATCCTGACAAATAACGTGTATGTGCACACAAAATAAATAATTAAAAAAAAAAAAAATGAAATGATATAAGATATTGTGAAAGTTATTTTGTTCAAATTGTTCCCAATATCACTTTTGGCAACACTTTGTGGATTCAATTCACTTGAATTTCATGAAGTATTGATAAAAGGATTACATTTATGTTGAAAAAAATCGAATATAATTACCTTAAACAATTTGCTTCACTATTTGATTTTATCAAAAAAAAACCTAAGATATCAAATTCAATTATTATAAGCTTAAGATTTTCTTTAAGCTTTAAACAGATTTTCATCAAATAACTGCTAAAAATGAAAGCATTCAAATTGTTCAACAAGATCGTTTTTAAAAACCATCCATTTGAACAATTGATTGAACGAATTCAAATTTTTGACAAGAGACTGATGAAATTATTAAAAGAAAATCTATAGTTTTCCATTATAATAAAATTTTGAAAGCAAATGTACTTATTTTGTTGGATTCCTGTCCAAAATCGGTCTTTTTACTACGAAATTAGTACCCGGATTCGATTTTGGGTTATTTTTTCAAAAAGCAACGAACCTTTAAGTTGAACAAATGATTAAAAATGTAAATCAAATTAACATGTGGAAAGGAAACCATTTGATGTTTTTGTTTTTAAATCAAGGATTGATAAAAAGATTCGATTTATTATGTTTTTGCGTCAGATTCCTTTTTAACTTTACTCATTTGATGACATCTATTTTCTTGCTAGTGAATGGAAAGATACAATTCCTTTTCGATATATCTGTTTGAATCTTACAAATTTAGTGCAGAAAGAAAAAAAGAGAAATGGTTTTTAAGGATTATACATTTCAATTATGTTTTCATTTAAGTGTTTCCATGTTCACTTTTGGTATTTTTTTTGAGCCTTGATCGATGATTATGATTAATAAGTTTCCAATGAGTTATGAATTATTCTCTTGAAATTTGGAATCTTTAAGATAATTTCAATTCCTCAAAATGTTGCCGTAAGTGGAAACCGGAAAAGGGTTTCCACAATCATCTCTAAACACTTTCCAAATTATCAACTGTTTGCAAGCACAACTTGTCTCACATCGATTTGATTTACTTTATTTTATATACATATATTATAATATTTAAAATACTAAATATAAACAATTTCTGATTTACAGTCAACAGACAACTTGAAAATGTACTGTAATGTAGGATATTCGGTTAATTTGTAATAAGCTGGATACGCTTTTGGACGCGACATGGACGGAAAATCAGTCTTCAAGTATTTCCAAATGAGGTTACAAAAAGTGAAACATTATGCATTTAGCATAAGTGAGTCGAAATTTAAATAATTGAAGATAGACGCCACAGTACAGTAGTGCTATAACGTCCGGAAGAATTAAACCATGCCGCATACACACACGCGTCATGGGTCATCCGGCGATGATTTAGGCAGCACGGACGAAGTGAAGATATTTAAGGATGAAGGCGACCGCGAAGATGAGAAAATATCATCCGAGAACCTTTTAGTTGAAGAAAAATCAAGCCTTATTGATTTAACCGAAAGCGAGGTAAGTTGTCTTTTGAATTACAAAATATATAATATATTACTTAAAGAGAAGAGACTGACTCAAAGAACTATTCCGGTTTCCACTTTCGGCAACATCTTGCGAGATTGAAATTTCCTTAAAACTTTTATAATATCCGTTGTTTTATTTCACATATTCCAACTATTATAATTCATCGTATAGTAAAGATCTTTTTACTGTCTTAATAAAAAGCAGTTGTAACATTATTTGTTAAAAGTGATAATTTGAAATTTACCAGAACCGTTTATGTTAACGAATTTTGAATTTCATAAAGCGCATAGAATTCATAGACTTGGAATTTGAAATTAGTGCTTAATCAATTAAAATGATCAAATTTCTTAATTAATAAATAATATATTACACTGAAACTATAAAATGTACACAATGTACGAATCTAATCAGATTGCTTTAATTGGGAATATTATACAAATCAAAATAATTTAAATGATTAAGAATCTATTTCAAATAATATAGGATAAATTCCATTGTCTATCTATTCGAATTTTATCCATTATCAATAATGTGGATTCAGAATCATTTAAAAACGTATATTCAGCTACGCTCCGGTAATCGCAACGCAAAATTATTGCGATTTATTTTTTATATCGCACGGAAATGTTTGCGATTAACATTTCGGTCATGACGATTTGAAAAGTAAATTGCAATTTTCGTATAAATAAGTAATAGAATAAAATAAAAACAAGTAAGAACGTTGCAGTCGGATGCACCCGACTGCGATATACTCTTTTTTCCGCCTCTTTGCGGAGTCAGTGGGCGTGGCAATTGAATTTCTGCTCAAATCTTTAAAGTTTTGCCATCAATAAAAATTTGGTTGGGCCTGTTCTACAGGTTTGGGAGAAACAAACATTGCTTGATTGCAAGGGCGGGGGTGGGCGTGGCAAAAATATTTTTATCCAATCTATTAAATAGGGCAACAGAATTCAACCTGCAAAATTTGGTGATTCTAGCTAAAGGGGTGGGGGAGATACAGACTTTGCCTATTTGTGGGGGCGGGGGTGGGCGTGGCCGAATTTTTTTTTGCCAGATCAATGAAGGATGTGATAAGTAGCCCTTGTGCCAAATTTGGTTACTCTAGCTATAAAACTGTGGAAGATATAGGTTTTTGCGGTTTGTGGGGGAAGGGGTGGGGGTGGGGGGGAGATCTTGACACTTTGTCTGCCTATGGTATATACCAACATGTATACCAAGTTTGGTTGCTCTAGCTTCAAAACTGTGGAAAAAACCTGCGTTCATACGGACAGACGGACAGACGGACGGACAGACGGACAGACGGACATTTCACAAACCCAATATACTCTTTTTTCCTTTTTTTTCAAAAAAGTTAAAAAAAGAGTATAAAAAAACTTTTATTCTATTCCTTAATGTTTTGAAATTATTGTGCCATATTCGAAATGAGTGAATGTTGAGTTTGTGCTCCCTGTTCCTATTAAAAATGGGGAAAACGGAGTTATAAAGTACGAGTCATTTAAAAGGAGTCATTTCCGACAGTATAATTCTTGATTAGAATCAACTGCCGAGTCGATCTAGCCATGTCCGTCTGTCTGTCTGTATGAACGCGTCGATCTCAGAGACTATAAGATTTAGAGACACTAAGTTTGGCATGCAGGTTCCTATACACAATACGCAGAGCAAGTTTATTTCAAATTTCCGATACCCCCCCCCCCCCCCCCCCAATCACCTTCACAAATCGAAAAAAACTCACATAGTCACAATTTTAAAGATTTAGCTTTGATTTTTGGTACACATATATGTTTAATCAATGTTAATCAGTTGCGAAAATTTCGTTGCGATCGGATTACAAACACCAAAGTTATTGACGAATCTATTTCCCCCCGTCTCAGCAGGCAGAACCAACAGTTTTGCAGGCACTGGACAAGTTAAGTGCTCTGCTTGCTTGCGTTGCCGCTGAACTGCTTGAAGTGCAAGTTGGGAGCAGGGAACATTTTTACTTGTTAATTGTACATTTACACTACCTCAAATTTCATTGGATGAAAATTTGTCATGAAAAAATTTGATGTCTTATAGTGTTGCAAAGTGCATTCCTGAAACACTTGATTTTTCATGTTGCAAGACAAATATAAGTTGTGTAAAGCAGCAGCAATTAGTAAATAATTAAATAAAAAGTTTAAAGTGCATTTGCAAACATGTTCGCAATGAAACAGTGAATAAATAATAGCAAAATCGAAATGGAACATATCGATAACAAACTTTTGCGATACCGGAGCGCTTCAAAAACGGAATCGCAAAATTGTCTTCAAATCGCAAAAGTTTTGCAGTTACCGGAGCGTGGCTGATTATAGCTTGTCTGGTTAGAAAATATTGTTAGCCTAGAATTCTCTGTAATTTTGCAATAATCGGTAATCGGTCTATTGTAAATAAGCTCATTTAATCTAATTCAAATACTCATTCACATCTACATTTTCTTTATTCAGGAAAAAGGCAGCAAGACAGTAGCGAGACCGGATCACAGTCCCGTATTTAGTAAGTATATTAAATAAATACTCGTTTACACAAATATACATACATATATCAATATAACAATATTATTGCACACTATTAGAATTGGATCAGATAAGAATCAATATTATTGATTTGTTACCTTTAAATATCGATTATCGATGGGCATCGATATCTTAAGTAATCAACCAACTTTTTTTCTTTTAATTTGCTGACAAAATTTAATCGAAAGCGGGCGACTATATCTTATAGGAAAAATATGTTAAAAAATAAGGTTTTCAAGATAACCCAACCACACGCACTTTACCCAACTATTTGCATGTTCTTTACATACTAATAAAATTGTAATGAAATTTGACGAATATATTTGAATCACTAAACCCACGTTGTCTGTGTTTTAGTATGTTATTAACATGTTGACCAAATTTTGTTAACACCGGACGACTATCAGGCCTGTTCCGAATTCCAAATCCGTTCGAAATTGACGGAAAAGGAATTGATTGCTCTCCTGAATTGCTCAAAACGTCAAACGATTACGTTTTGAAAATGTTTCCTTTTTTGCCAAATTGCCAAATTACAATGTTAATTAAAAAAAAAATGCTTCATCTCATTTTTCTTATATTCTTCATCTTATTTAGAAAAGTAATGGCTAATTTATTCATTTGATTAAAGAAAAATATCACTAATAATGTTAGATTTAAAAACTGGCTGTCAAATAAAAGGGATGAAAAGGCGTGCAAGCAAAAATGACTGTTCTCAAGTCGGCATATGCATACCAGATGACAAATATATTGACATCTTGCTTTGAAAACACGGTTTCGGAAAAGCGAAAACGATATTATCGATATATTTATTTTGTATATCCCCAACCCAAAATGCACAGTAGAGATGAGCGATACTGTGATTTTGGTGTCGCAGTGACAAATGTGACTGTTACAAAACAAAACAAGTAAGAACGTTGCAGTCGGATGCACCCGACTGCGATATATTCTTTTAGCCTCTTTGCGGAGTCAGAAGTGGGCGTGGCAATTGTATTTTTGCTCAAATCTTTCAAGTTTTTTGCCATCAATTTAAGTTTGGTTGGGCCCGTTGTGCAGGTTTGGGAGAAACAAACATTTCGGGGGTGGGCGTGACATAATTATTTTTATGCAATCTATTTAATAGGACAATAGAATTCAACCTGCAAAATTTGGTGATTCTAGCTAAAGGGGCGGGGGAGACTTTGCACATTTTTATGAGCGGGGGTGGGCGTGGACAAAATATTATCCTGTAAAAAAGGATCAGTTTAGCATATATAACAAAAACGCATTACGCTGTCATTTAATTATTTAAATAAATATAATTAAATTTTTTGAATACTTGTGACATCTTTCATCTTTAGTGCACAGTGTATTATTGTGATTGCATGAAACTTGAGTTGGGATTTGTAGTTCCTTTTGCGGATATAGCAATCATATATTGATGAAATAACAGCCAAAATTGTACCATTTATTTATATATATTTAATAATGTTGACAATTTTATATTTGACCGAATTTCAACATGCGCAACGCGCAGAGTCGAAACCGGAAAAAATTGAACAGAAAGAACTAAATGAACTAAAGACCCGCTCCTATAGAACTAGTTCAAATCGGATCGACCCAAGTCTACATGTAATGTCGAGTTAAATTGACAGCGCTGAAATTTTGTTGCGTCGTTGAGTCGACTCGATTATGTATACTTATTGTTGAGGTGGACTGCTGCAGCGCTCTCTCGATATTTTTATATATACCTATGTATATATATATACAATGTACATGTGTATACACATATGCGTTATGCACTGTTTTTATAAACAAACAGACGGGCCAACATGTGCTTATTTGAAGCCGTAGTTGGTGTGGGGCGGATAAATTCCAATTCCCGACTGCCTCGCAGACTTTAACTTTAGCATCCGTTCGGTTCCATCCCATCCCATCCTATTCGTCGGGTGCTAACAAGGTGATGCAGATCGCCTCGTCGACACGCTACTTCATTTCTTGTTTTTGTTCTTTTGTGTATGTGTGTGTGTGTGTGTGTGTGTGTGTGTGTGTGTGTGTGTGTGTGTGTGTGTGTGTGTGTGTGTGTGTGTGTGTGTGTGTGTGTGTGTGTGTGTGTGTGTGTGTGTGTGTGTGTGTGTGTGTGTGTGTGTGTGTGTGTGTGTGTGTGTGTGTGTGTGTGTGTGTGTGTGTGTGTGTGTGTGTGTGTGTGTGTGTGTGTGTGTGTGTGTGTGTGTGTGTGTGTGTGTGTGTGTGTATATATATATATATATGTTCTTATAAAAAGAACGAATAAATAAATAAAACGTATGGAGATATATGTATGTATGTATTCATGTACTTGTTTACGCCTGTGTGTATTCCTTTTGGTTTGCTTGCAAAGCGTTCGTGACACACACACACACGCACACATATACTCCAACTTACACATACACATACATTCATACACATACATTCATCCACAGTTGCGCTCAAAAGAATAGTAGCACTTGGTACGAAATTTTCAAATTCGAAATGACTTTAGTGAGTATGCGTTTATTGATACCTGACGAAATGATTTCTAATGAACTTTTGTTATTACAAGTACATTCAACATTTGCTCTAAACTATTTTTATGGAATAAGAAACACATTATCCTACTCCAGACTACTCTAAGAATTGTTAAATTTATCATATTCAAATAAAAAGATTTTGTAAGACCGTTAAGCACAACATATTTGCCTGCATTTTATTGGTAAGCTTGTGAAATAGAATTGGGTTGATCCAATCAGAGCTATTTTGAAAGACATACTATAATATAACCAGCCGTTCAAATTCTTAATTACTCCCTGTTCCCATTAAAAATGGGAAAAAGGGAGTTATAAAGTACTGCAAATGTGTGCAACAGGCAGAAGGAGGCATTTCCGACTATACCATATATATTCTTGATCAGGATCAACAGCCGAGGCGAACTAGCCATGTCCGTCTGTCTGTGCGTCTGTCCGTCTGTATCTCAGAGACTATAAGAGCTAGAGACACCGAACTTGGCATGCAGGTTCCTGTATACCATACGCAGATCAAGTTTATTTCAAATTTCGGATGCACCCCCCCGCACCCCCTCAAATCGCAAAAGACTCCCACAGCCACAATTTTATAGATAAAGCTTTAATTTTTGGTACACATGTATGTTTAATTAATGTCTTTCGGATGTGTAAATTTCAACACGATCGGATAAATAGCACCAAAGTTATAGAAGAATCTATTACGCCCGTCTCAGCTGGCAGCAACAACAGTTTGACAAGCAGTTTACGAGTTAAGTGCACTGCTTGCTTGTGTTGCCGCTGAACTGCTTGAAATACAAGTTGGGAGCAGGGAGTCTCGTAGTCGGGCACACTCGACTAGAGTATTCTTACTTGTTTTTGGTTATCGTTTGTTCGACTAGTTTCTGTCTTGCGTATGTTGAAATTCGTTGAGTATTTAAGTTTAAAAAATTGTCAAAAGCTGTAACAATCCTAAATATAAAACCAATCTGGAAACGAACAAATCTGGAAACGAACCAATCCGGAAAGAACCAAACTAAAGATTAGTAGTTAGATTTGTTATTTTATCGGGAAACGAACTATTTAACTATATCCGCAAAAACAACTAGAATCGCCTATTGAAAAAAAAACAACTACATATTTTAAACCCAATTGCTTTTACTATGAAAATAAGTTGTTTAAAAGTAAATATATTGAAATTATTTACTTATAAATATTATTTTCTGTGGAAATATAATTCAACGTTTTTAATATATCTTTGCTGTTTATAAAGACAGAACAATTGCTGACTAAACAAATAATTAAAAATTATTTTGATCCATTTTCAATAGCGAGAACATTATTTGGTATGTTGGTTAAATCACCACTTTCCCATTCTCCAAGTTTGGTAAGAGAAATTAAGCAAAATGTTTCCATAGTGCTCCATTTCCAACATACATATCGATCCCTTTTTACGAATTGAGCGTATGTTACATTTTTCCAAAATTCATTTTTTGATGCAAAACTATTAAAAAACCCATAACGCATCCTCTAGTTAAATATAAAACATGAAAACGCTATATTTACGCACAAAACTCAGTTTCAATTTAAGCGTAAGACGGTGTATTTTTTGTTGAGCGCAAAAAAACGTATGTGGCATCAATAGTTTTTCTCAAGTTTAATGATAAACGATTTTACGCGCATAAAAATCATCTAAAACAAGTAAGAACGTTGCAGTCGGATGCACCCGACTGCGATATACTCTTTTTTTCGCCTCTTTGCGGAGTCAGTGGGCGTGGCAATTGAATTTCTGCTCAAATCTTTAAAGTTTTGCCATCAATAAAAATTTGGTTGGGCCTGTTCTACAGGTTTGGGAGAAACAAACATTGCTTGATTGCAAGGGCGGGGGTGGGCGTGGCAAAAATATTTTTATCCAATCTATTAAATAGGGCAACAGAATTCAACCTGCAAAATTTGGTGATTCTAGCTAAAGGGGTGGGGGAGATACAGACTTTGCCTATTTGTGGGGGCGGGGGTGGGCGCGGCCGAATTTTTTTTTGCCAGATCAATGAAGGATGTGATAAGTAGCCCTTGTGCAAAATTTGGTTACTCTAGCTGTAAAACTGTGGAAGATATAGGTTTTTGCGGTTTGTGGGGGAAGGGGTGGGGGTGGGGGGGAGATCTTGACACTTTGTCTGCCTATGGTATATACCAACATGTATACCAAGTTTGGTTGCTCTAGCTTCAAAACTGTGGAAAAAACCTGCGTTCATACGGACAGACGGACAGACGGACAGACGGACAGACGGACAGACGGACGGACAGACGGACAGACGGACAGACGGACATTTCACAAACCCAATATACTCTTTTTTCCTTTTTTTTCAAAAAAGTTAAAAAAAGAGTATAATAATTAGGTATTTGCTTCGACTTATTGGAAACAAAGAAAATTACAAAAAACGCTCTCCTGAACAATTTAGTTCTTGTAAAATACGGTCATTTCGCAAAAAAGGGTTGATATGTTAATAAAAGCTCCAAAATTTGTGTAAAAATTGGGAAAATAAAAAAAAGCTTTTAAATGTACAGAATTTAAATTTACAAAGGTTAAAATGTTTGCCACGCCCATTCACACACAGCCAATTACCAACAAAAAATTGATATAAGGACTGCTCACGGTCTCCCTACAAAAATAAGTCAAAATTAAATTTTATTCGAAATTAATTTCTATTTAAGCTTAGAAATTTATGTAAATAGAAATTTTTGTACTCAAAAAACTCATAAATAAATTGCATTAGGTAAAAAAACAAATAAATTCCAATTTTTAATCGAAACAAATGAGTTCTAATCAGGGACCGAAAATAACGGTTATCGTAAAATTTTTAACCAAAAAAAGCATAGATAAGGAGACGTGTTAGGATACTTTTGAAAACACCAAATGACTTGTATTTACTTCCCGTCTATGATTCTGCAATAAACCTATATTTATCAATTTTTATTATAAAAATAATTTTTAACGGTTATTTTTTAATTTTTAGTATAAAAATATTTAAATAACAATTATCTGTGATTAATACTTTTTTGCTCCATAAATAACAGTTATTTTTTGATTTTTTTAATTAAAATCACAAATATGAGTAATTTTATGATTTTTATTTTTTGCTCACAAAAATAATTGTTATTGTTGATTTTTATTAAAAAAATCAAAAAATAACTGTTATGAAAAAGTCTTTTAAATAAAAATCAGTCATTGACTTTTATTTAAAAAGCAAAAATATAAAAATCAGTCAATGATTTTTATTTTCGTTTTTGAAAATAAAAGTCTTTGTTGTATATCTCAATGATCTTAAAAGATAGAAGCATTGACTGATTTTTATATTTTTGCTTTTTAAATAAAAGTCATTGACTGATTTTTATTTAAAAGACTTTTTCATAACAGTTATTTTTTGATTTTTATTTCTGATTTAGATAATAACAAGTAAGAACGTTGCAGTCGGATGCACCCGACTGCGATATACTCTTTTTTTCGCCTCTTTGCGGAGTCAGTGGGCGTGGCAATTGAATTTCTGCTCAAATCTTTAAAGTTTTGCCATCAATAAAAATTTGGTTGGGCCTGTTCTACAGGTTTGGGAGAAACAAACATTGCTTGATTGCAAGGGCGGGGGTGGGCGTGGCAAAAATATTTTTATCCAATCTATTAAATAGGGCAACAGAATTCAACCTGCAAAATTTGGTGATTCTAGCTAAAGGGGTGGGGGAGATACAGACTTTGCCTATTTGTGGGGGCGGGGGTGGGCGTGGCCGAATTTTTTTTTGCCAGATCAATGAAGGATGTGATAAGTAGCCCTTGTGCCAAATTTGGTTACTCTAGCTATAAAACTGTGGAAGATATAGGTTTTTGCGGTTTGTGGGGGAAGGGGTGGGGGTGGGGGGGAGATCTTGACACTTTGTCTGCCTATGGTATATACCAACATGTATACCAAGTTTGGTTGCTCTAGCTTCAAAACTGTGGAAAAAACCTGCGTTCATACGGACAGACGGACAGACGGACAGACGGACAGACGGACGGACAGACGGACAGACGGACAGACGGACATTTCACAAACCCAATATACTCTTTTTTCCTTTTTTTTCAAAAAAGTTAAAAAAAGAGTATAAAAATCATAAGATAACTGTTATTTTTGATTTTTTTTATAAAAATCAGAAATAATTTATTTGAGAATAAATGTACTCCTATGCATGTATTTAATTGCATTTCAGCAGAGCAAAACTTAATTAAATATCAGCATATCCGACATCGAAAAATTTTAACTTAACTTCCAAAATATTAAAGTTTTTACACCTTGTTGCCATTAAACTCCTATGCATGTATTTAATTGCATTTCAGCAGAGCAAAACTTAATTAAATATCAGCATATCCGACATCGAAAAATTTTAACTAAACTTCCAAAATATTTAAGTTTTTACACCTTGTTGCCATTAAAAATATGAAAACAAGTAAGAATACTCTAGTCGAGTGTGCCCGACTACGAGACTCCCTGCTCCCAACTTGCATATCAAGCAGTTCAGCGGCAACACAAGCAAGCAGCGTACTCAACTTGCACAGTGCATGTCAAACTGTTGTTTCTGCCTGCTGAGACAGGGGAAATAAGTTCTTCCTTAACTTTGGTGCTATTTATCCGATCGTGTTGAAACTTACACATCCAAAAGACATTGATTAAACATACATGTGTACCAAAAATTAGTCTTTTGTGATTTGCGGTGGTGCGGGGGGGTGCATCCGAAATTTGAAATAAACTTGATCTGCGTATGGTATACAGGAACCTGCATTCCAAGTTTGGTGTCTCTAGCTCTTATAGTCTCTGAGATCGACGGGTTCATACAAATAAACTTCATCTGCGTATGGTATACAGGAACCTGCATTCCAAGTTTGGTGCCTCTAGCTCTTATAGTCTCTGAGATCGACGCGTTCATATACACAGACGGACAGACGGACAGACAGACAGACAGACGGACTGACAGACGGACATGGCTAGTTCGTCTTGGCTGTTGATCCTGATCAAGAATATATATAGTTTATATAGTCGGAAATGCCTCCTTCTGCCTGTTACACACATTTGCAGTACTTTATAACTCCCTTTTTCCCATTTTAAATGGGAACAGGGAGTAAAAAGATTAAATCTGTATGTTTTAAACTCGAAAGGATATAAGTAGGCTATTAATGTACATATTAGTGATACAAATTTGAATAAAAGAATAAAAATATGTTATTTATAAATTTGACAATTTACATCCCTAGATCATATTATAAACGAGAGAAAACGGCAATTAGGATACGGTTATCGTGTGGGTTCGGTTCCTAACCGGTGTGCAGACCTGCTTATATGTATGTATTTATACATATGTTAATACATATATTTATATATTTTGTGCACATATACGTATAAGGTGATTTTATGTAAATATATGTCGGTATATTTAGATATATGTACAAAAGTATATAGTCGGAATAGTCTTCGAATTCTACGCGTTTGTCCTGTGCTGAACGTATCTTGTTAACAACGCGTCGCCGTCTACGCTGTTATTTTTTTTTTAAGCCCATAACAAAACAGTTAACGAGCTTTTTTCTCAACTTCTTTAAGCAGCAAAGGAGATTCTGCAGAACAATGTTCGTTTCCAAGCAGTAAAGAAGACAACGAGCAACATTCAGCCATGGGCTTAGGCGACCACAGCTTTCGAAGGGGTTTTTAAGGGCGGAAAGAGGGGCAGTGCAACATTATTGATTTGAACAAATTCAGTTGAATATACATATATTTTATTATGATATACAAGTTTGTAGATTTTAATTTTTGTTAACTAGTTTAAATTTTACTGAAAACTGGGACGTCCCTGAAAGATTCGCCCTAAGAGCCCAGATCTGAACACTGAAAGCATTCAAAACATTTTATACATGCATACATGCACATGGAAGTTGTGTGAAAATGCATACATACATATTTATGTGTATATGTTTTTGAGGGCAAATATACACATATTTATATGTATGCATACATACATTCATACATATATGCAAATAGGTGTGCGAGTCTTTTCCGCACACTGTAGACGGGTTTCTAAATTTTTGGTTTTGTTGGCTTAAAGCCCTTTTGTTTTCATGTTTAAAAATATTTTTAATTTATGTGCAAATTTAAATTAAAATTAGAAGTCAAAGAATATAATATGTAGTCTTACAAATTTTGAAACAAAACAAATTGTTTAATCGTTCTATGTGATTCGGTTTGCTGATGTACGCGTTTCTTGATAAATTGTTTCACGTAACTGTCATTCTTTTAGTTTTCTTTTAATTGCATATTTTTTACACTCTGTTTTTTTAATTTTTTGAAAAAATTAGAGTATATTGGGCTTGTAAATTGTCCATCCTTCCGTCTGTCCGTATGAACGGAGTTTTTTTTTCACAGGTTTAAAGCTAGAGTAACCAAACTTGGTATAAATGTTGCTATATACCAGAGGCAAAGTGTCAAGATCTCCCTCCCACCCTCACTCCTTCCTCCACAATTGGCAAAAAACTGTATCTTTCACAGTTTTACAGCTAGGAGGTTATCAAATTTGACATAAAGGCTACTGAACCTCCTTGATTGATCTGACGAAAAAAAAATTTGCCACGCCCACCCCCGGCCCCGCAAATGAGAAAAGTCTGTATCTCCCACACCCCCTTAGCTAGAAAATTTTGAAATTTTGACTTCTGTTGACTTGCCAAATGGATTGAATGAACAAATTTCGAATAAACGAGTATATCGTAGTCGGGTGTATCCGACTGCACCTTCATTACTTTTTT
This sequence comes from Hirtodrosophila cameraria, assembly GCA_949708635.1. Lineage (NCBI taxonomy): Eukaryota > Metazoa > Arthropoda > Insecta > Diptera > Drosophilidae > Hirtodrosophila > Hirtodrosophila cameraria. The sequence continues at coordinate 924,602 of OX453092.1, forward strand.
TGTTTGCTTCTGAAAAATATTTTATAAATATTTTATAACAACATTCACCATTGGGTGGCTTTCTTGATATCGGATTTCCAACCATTTATCTAAAAAAAAAGATATACCATGTAGAAAGTAATGAATAATTATTTGTAGGATCGCATATTTTAATAGAAAATCTGATTCAATATGATATTTTGATAGCATATTGATACATGGTTTATAGGGTCCATGAACCTGCTCGAGCGGCATAAGATACGCTTGATAAAGCGCCAGCAAGTTATGGGTAGAAAATTGCTAATCTTTTAAAAATAACAAGAATACTTTCGATCTCGATTAGCGCAACTCATCAATTAATGCAACTTCTTTAATTCATTTATATTTATTAGTTAATAGTTCATTGGTACAATTATACAATTATTGCAATCTAGATCTAAAAATAAGATTTAAATTTGGATTCGCGAAAAAATCGATGTTCATCAACCACTGTGCGTCGATCAGTTTGTTTCTTAAGTAAGCATACAGACATACATACACACATGCAGACATGAATATGTGTGTATGTAGGCAGACATTTCGTTGTAAAATGTATGTATGTATGCATATGTTTTACTTTTTTTTCTACATATGTATATGCGTGCACACATACACATACACATACATGTACATTCATACATGCATAAATGCTTGTATGTTTGTTATTTGTGTTTAAGCATAAATACATACATACATATATGAACACACATGCATATTCCCAAGTACGTATGCCTTAGTATTGTGTATCCTTGGAAATTAATGAGTTTTCGTAGAATCGACGGTTCGTGCTGCCGACGCCGCTGCTGGCGTTGAAATTGTTAGTGTGCTGTTGATGTTTAAAGTTCTTCTTCTGCTAGCTGCCATACGCTTGTTGCTGCTGTTCTGTTGTTGTTGTTGGTGTTTCAAGAACGCCTGGATTATTTTGTTACCCATTTACCTTTCGTACCTTCTTCTCTGCGGCTGCGGCTGCGGCTGCTGTTGCTGTTGTTCTTGTGTTGGCTAATTCTCATTCCATGTTTACGGCTTCCTTCTCCTCCTTAACATTTTGATTTAAGATTTTTTGTTGCATCTTTTTTGTTTTGCTTTTTTTGTTGTTTTTTATATTGCTCCTTGTTTTATCATCTTCTTGGGTTATTTTAGCCTGTCTTTTTCTTAGCGTGCTTTTCTAACAAGCTGTGAATTATTTAATGGATACGACACGGTCATTCTCCAATGTTAACCTTTTTTCTGCTGTGTATGTATGTGTGTTTACATATGCATATGTATGTGTACTTGCATTTCTCGATTCTACGATCCATAAATATTCAAATCGTATTCCAAAATTTGAAAATCACGTTGTTCATTGTTTTTATGTGCAACTTTGAAAATGAGTATAAAGCGAGTGAGTTTTCAAAAAAAAAAAAAAGGATATCGTTTTTATACATTTTTCATATAAAGCCCTTTGCACACTTCAAATGAAATGAAATGGCCTGAAAATCGCATTATTCCATTTCTTTTAACATTTATGTTAATTACTCAAAATGGTTCTGTAAAAACTATTATTATGCTGTTAGGGGCCAGCGATTATTTTAAAAAATGATTAAAAAAAACAAACAAAAGTGAGCCTTACACTTAATATAAGTTAAGTATGGATTTTCGGTGTGTTATTTTATTTATTTAAACGTAGATTTGTTAAAAATATTAAATAATACTATTTATGTATTTAGTTAAAAATTATTCTGTACTGTATCTTTTTAAACAAATCCTACAACTCACTTTGAACTTAACTGCTGATATCTGCGCTATATTAGTTTTGATATTTCCTCCTTAAAAATAGCTCAAGTCTATGTTTATTCATTTTTTTTATTTACCCGCTCATTTTGAACCTCTCATCTTGGTTCATAGCTCGTTTAACACGGATGCATTAGTATGTGTAAGCGTAATAATGTGCAATAATTTACAAAGTTTATGCACAAACTTTCATGAATTCTTCAATTCACGAATTTTAAAATGCTCCTGTTTATGCAGCATTTCAAAATTCATTGATAATACCGCAAAGAGATGCTACATGTACAAATATAATTAAAAAGTGGTAGCATGTTGTTCTATTTAACAATACTGAGAAGCTCTTGATTCAAAACAGTTTTGTCAAATGCTCCATTGCCATTGAATTTCTTAAATTTCAGTACCAAAGAAAACACAACAAACTGCTTATATTTGTAATTTTGGAGTTCCCAGACAGTTGAGAATTCATAGTCAACTTTCGTGTGTTGGAAAGTTCACGTATTTTGTGTTTATACATACATACATGTCAAGCAAAATGCGTGTGTTGATTCATGAATTTTGGTCGTGTATAAACGCTGTAATTAATTCCATTTCCAGACGCAATAACAGTATGACTAAACTAACAGCTGTAAACTTAACATTTCGCTTGCCATTCCGGCCTCAGTGCCAAAGGATCAAATGTTATGGCCCAGGAATAAATTTCGCTAGCATTCCATTTCGTTTTTTTTATATGGAGCTTTTCATTTCGCGAGCATTCCATTTGTGTGCAAACGACTTAAAAGAGACAGTTCTAGTGTCATTGGTATTATCTAGATACTAGACATATCCAAGTAGCTATATACCTAATATCTACTTATGCTGCTTTAACAGGCATACAAAATTTTAAAGCCGCAATGACCAGTTTATATTACATACATAAACATATTTACATTTGTGTTTGGCTTGTATCTTTCATGCGTTTCTCTGTTTGTGGTTCCAAATCTGCTTTTTTAAATGAATTTTGTCTTGTTCACTCCCAGTTTTCTTAATAGATTAATGAGGGAGAAATAGGCCAGCTCGTCACGATGTGCCGGTCGTCGAGTTAATTTAAATATTTGAATGCTTTGCTAATTGTTTTGAAGTACGAGCTATTATATGTATTCTGTCCGAAGGCCACACAATTCTTCTGTACGTATGCGTAAATTGAACAACATTAACGCGACGACTCAAATAACATAACATGCCTGCTCAATTTGTTCATTAATTAATCATTTCAACTAATTCTAGCACTAAATTAAGAAAATAGAAACGGCTTGGCAATCAATATTCCTGATATGAATCAGAACGAGACCCGCAAAACTTAGATGAAGTGATATTGGTTGAGTTATCTTAAAACAACAAAAAAGATGATCCTACAACTCCTTTTCTAAACGATTGTTCCGATTTGTTTAATTTAATATGCCTCTTTATTTTGTAATATTTTACTGTTTATGTATGCCGATTATGATAGGAAAAAGTCATGCAATGATTCGTTTCAACAGATGAACATGACTTTTGATACTGATCCAGAATATATATGTATGCTTCTCTCGTCTTTCAGATAAACTTGAGCCCCATACACACACTTTTAATATGGGATATTTGGTGTCACCTTACTCATATGCCAATGGGGCACCTGGTGGACTGCCTGTAACGATGGTAAGTTCTTGAACATGTAAACTAACGTATAAACTGCATTAATGTTTTATTGGCACAGAGCATTATACAATACAATTTATTATTTCTATTTTCCCACCACATTTTCAAAAACAAAACAAAAACAAAAAAAATGGTTGCTCGGCAATATAAATTTCTACGCAGCTTAAACTTTGTCCATAGCGGATTTGCTTTGTTTACATGCTTACAAACCATAAAACTTAAGAAGTCTTATCCCTATAAGAGCATTACCAAATGCTCTTTACCTGTAATATATACACAAAATTCAAGAGAGACGAGTAGAAAATAAATCAATTCACCAAAACAATATTTTCTGTCAGGTACAATACACTGACGAATTTTATATGCATATGCTTAATCCTCTTTATGTGCTGAAAGGGATAATAATTTAAAAGCGCATGCTTAAAATATATGAAAAAATCAATCCCAAAATGATCACTAAGATAACCCGCAAAGACTCTGGGCGGACTCCTGTATTCGTCAATGGTTTTTCTAAAAAAAGACTCCATTAATAATCCGAAGATAACCCATACGGCAATTTTAGGGCAATCCAGTAAAAAAATGTAGCTTCCAGCCTACTTTGTCAAGGCATAAAATGATAGAATAAAAAGTTGGGAACTTTAGTGATTCTTAATTCGCTAATCTCTTCCAAGCGGTGCTCTTTCGGACTCCTTTTCACTCCAATTCAGAGCACTCCAGAAACGCTCCTTTCAGGAGTTTGAATGGGAGTCCGTTTTCACTCCACCTTCGGAGTGGTGCTCCGTATTTAGTTGGCTGGGTATCGATATATAGAAGAAAGCATCGATAGTGAATTGAAAACAATCGATACATTCGTTGTTGACATCGATGTTTTGTCACCTATAAACTGTACAAATGTTATATTAAAACTCTGACCATAATAAAAGTTATTTATTGTCTACGTTTTGTAGTTTGTTTCAACTGCTATCCTTTCATCGGGCCTTAATTAAAACTTAGTTAAATGTGTTGGGCGGTCTATCGAAATTATAAACATTTAATATATAAATAAATTTGTATTGCAATCGTCAATAATTATAGATATGTGAAAGGGTTGTTCAGCTGATGATTACACGTTTTAGAAACGGTCCGTCTTATCAGCATTGACGGTCTGTCAAGGGGTGACATTATATGTTACCATGTACTTATTACCAAACACTCAAAAAAAAAGTGTAGCAGCCGACCTTTAGTGTAACAAAATGGTAATTACATTTAAAGTCCTTTGGATGGCTATTAGGGGAGGTTTGTCACATTATCGCGACAATCTGTCTCCCTTTTAAATGTCTGAGTTCAGATTATGCCCATCCTTGCCTGAAATTAAAAAAAACTACTCACATGAATACAAGCACAATGCAATTTACAAATGTAGCCACCCCAAATTCACCCATTCGATACAAGTATAACGCTGTTGGAAATAGCACCGTTGTCACATGTGCTGCAATTGTATGAAAACAGCTACTTTTTATTAGATAGTACAGACCATTATATAAAAAAAAGCGTACTAAAGACTTATTAGACTATGTTTATCTAATCGCGACTATAATAACTAGAGACACAACATTTTGTTTCTGGGTTCTGCATACCATACGCATTTTTGATATTCTTATTTTATTCTATTCTATTCTACACTATTCACAATTGTCAATTAATGGCATTCTTGATTTACTTTTACTTTTTGTAATGTAAACGATCGTGTAATATACACTTAATATCAACTATTTTCCGTTAGTAAAAACCTCTATATAACTAGTATATAAATAAAAAAGCTTGACCAGACTGAGGCTGACTGACAAGTCAATCACTGCACAGCCCAAACCGTAAGAGGTATAAAGTTGAAATTTTCACACGGTTTTAGTGAGCACTAAGAAAGAATTTTCGGAAATTCGATCTGGAAATGTCGTTAATTCGAAGAAAACCAGGGACTGTAAACAAAAGTTATGGGGTTTATAAAAATCAACGCAAAAAAGTGGTCCCGGATGAATGAAAACAAGCCACATGTCTTATTTTTGAGATCGCTATCCAAGAAGAATACATTTTTGTTTGTAATTTATTTAAATAAATTAAATTTAAACTCTTTTTTTTTAACTGCAAAAATTAATTACGAAATAATTATAAAATTTCAATTTCAATTTAAAAGTGAAAGAACTCTTATTTTTGATTTTGATAAAAAGCATTTAATCCTTTATATTGATTCTCTAAGAGCATGAAATATATTAATGGAATACTATTGAAACTTGGATCACATATACATTTAAGCTTTTGTGATGAATCGCTTGGTTCAAAAAGTATTTAAAATCAATTTTAGTTTTAAATTTTTAAAATAAAAATTAAAAAAAAACTTATTTTTAAATTTTATTTTAAAAATCAAAAACAAGAGTTATTTTATAGCTCTTATAGGGGCATTTCCAGGTTCGCTAACGTTACAATCGAACGCATATGCATTAAAAAAAAAAATATCAAAAACATATTTTAAAATTTTGTTTGTTGCGGCTTAGTTGCTTTTTAGGTGCACTATATTTCAATGTAAAAGTCAAATTCCATAGCTTTAAGGTTTTCAGAATATTTAAGAAAAACCAGAGATCGCGAACGTTACAAAATATAGAAGTCTCGTTTGACAGTATCTGGAAATGTGAAAAAGTCTCCGAATATGAATGAAATATTTAAAAGAAAATTATTTTAAACCAGGGGTGCCCAGCGCCTTTCCACACGACGCACATTTGTTTTTGTATTACACATAGCGCATAGAATATGTGTGATCTTGCATACGCCATAAGCGAGCGGTGTACATTGCAAATTACACAAACAATTTTCGCTTTTCGCTTTCCGTCTAATTTCGTTGCTGGCAAAACAAAAACAGTTCTGCTTCGTGGGTATAGGTTCGTAGTACCGTTAGACACTCGAATGCATTTTGTTGTTGTATTATCGTTTTGTACACATCCATAAGACACATTTGGGCAACCCTGTCTTAAACTATAAAGAAAAAATTAAGTTTTCAATATTTATTTATCATTTTGAAATAATTCGGATAATTTTTTCTAAAAAGAAAACTTTGCACTTGAATTTTAACAGTTAAGCTAGGTTAAATTAATCGCTTATCATATTTGTTTATGAAACAGATTTCATCAAGTATCATTTCATTTGACAACATAAATATTAAAGAGAAACGGTCTAAAAATGATCAAAATAAAGGCGAAAAGTAATTTTGGCAGATTGCAGTCGATCTGATCATGATAGTTGTTAAACTGGATTGTAAATTGTTGGATTTCATCGATTTGTATCAATTTACATCAATTAAAGCATATAATTCAGAAACAATAGATACTAATAAAGACTTTGAAATTTTCGGCGCTGGTGGATCTTTTTCTGAAAATGCCCATATATAATTTGGCATATTTTTTCAATATAATGAAAAAAAAAAATTATTTTTATTTCGTAATTTTTGTATTAAATATTATAATCGTTACGGTCCCTGAGGAAATCGGTTGTATACAAATAAGGAACAAAATATCGATAATAAAAAGAGAATTTTCAACTATCAAAGTGATGGATGTTGAATCAATGTTTGGCTATCTAAAGCTAGAAGTACAATATTTGCTATGTGTGCAGTATGTCTTCATTTTGAATAGGATCGAATGTCTAGTTGGCTTACGTTAACCGCAATACTTAAACGTTGTTGAAAGCACAGACAAACAGATAAATACAATTCTATTTATTTAATACGGAATAGCAATGATTGCTAGACTATTGACAATAACTAGTGAAGCGTTAGAATTAGAAACGGATATATTAAGTTAGGCCCGACGCCTATTTGCAGGTAGTGTCAATTGAATTTTTCGGCATTCACCCACTGGATATTGTATTTGTGTAGCGTATTTTGAAGCAAACTGAAATCACAGGAAAATAAAACACAGGAAACTGTATGGAGCCAAATGGTCATCTTATTTTGTGCTCTTTCCGAGCAAACCACGCTTGAGTAATTTCACCCCACGGGATTTACTTACTTATTTTTTTATGTCTTTTTTTGGTCAAACATTAGTTTTGCCAAGAAGGTCCTGTCGGGGTGCCATGTCAGACAATGATAACAAAGAAAGGTTAAGTACAATACCACGCCAGCAAACATCCTAAACCATAAAGGAAACATTACAACGGCAACAGGTCTACTCAAAGCCAAGGGGGATGAATAGTCTAGTTGAGCCGTGAAGTACAATACAATACAATACAATACATAAATGCCGTTGCAAACGGTATTCAAATCAATTTGTATGTGTTATCTTATACTATTACTGGACATTTTTATATTTATTTATAATCCTAGCTCTACAAAATATCACTTTAAAAAGACGACGCACATGACTTTAAAATAATGAAATACTGTTGCTTCAATTTAATTTGAAATGAAATACTGGTTAAATATTTAAATTTTAACCAAATTTTTAAATTTCCGTATTTTTATAAAGGTAATCGAGCTTAGTTTATATTTAATACGATGTGAAGGATCCTACTTTAAATAATTCCACTTCAAAACCCATAATCTATTTAATCCAAAAATAGATTTATAATATATTCGTTTCAATTTTGATAACATTTGATCAAAAACCAAATTTCAATTGCTGAAATCTTTCAAGAATCTTTCATTCAACTGATTTCTACAGCGATCGGTCCAATTTCAACTACATAATAATCCAATCCGCGGATGTTTAAACATACATTTGAGCCAAGTTTCATAGAAATATAGTTTGAACTGAGCGACAGACGAGGTTTTCGATGTTGATGCCGATCAAGAACATAATTATATGATTATATTTAGTCGGAAACGTGTCTTTTATGGCATTACTTGTTTCATACAAAAAATAAAATACTGCGCTGCTTGCTTGCCTTGCCGCTAAATTGCTTGAAGTGCAAGTTGGGGGCAGGGAGTCTCGTAGTCGGGCACAATCGACAAGATCATTTTTACTTGTCAAACGTGGCTTGTATGTAAAATTAGTTTTGTGACAAACTGTAAATCGGTTTGACTTATGCAGCTGCGATTTAATGCAGAGCGTAAATACAAAAACAAACGGCACTTTTGCAATTTGTGCGAATAAATATGTATGTATGCGAACGAATTAAGAGTGCAAAGCACAAGCAGAGAGCGCCACTCAGTTTTCAGCGTATGCAATGTACACACACACACAAAAATATACGAATAATTTGTCTGTGCTTGTAAACTAATGCACTAATGCACTAATCCCTCTGCCAGCAATGCCGTAGAGCAAGAAAACAATAACGATGATAAAATTAAAATAAAAATGTGATTTTAAGTTTTAGGTGGTTTGCAAAGGCTCTAAATATTTGTATATCACTCATACGCAGTGTAGGTTTATATACTCAATTTTTAAACAGTCGGCGTTGACTTGAATTTACATTTATTTACCCTTTAAAAATTGTTAAAAGGGTACACCAATTTCGGCCAGACGTTTGCCCCAAGTGTATTAAGTTGGTAATGATCATATTCTCCCATATGCATTGCGGCTGGTATTATTTTTTTTTATAAGCCCCATTCATATATATACAGTGTCAAGCAAAAAAGAGTGCATGTTCACGACACTGACTTTTTTCATCCATGGCTTAAGAGTTTTGAAAGAGATGTCTTTGACCCCATTAAATACATAATAATAAATATATATTATTACAGCCGAGTCGAACCAGCCAAATCCGTCTTGTTCTGTTTGCCAAAATATGGAGGAAAAAATTGACAATAGAGACAAAATGTTCAAAAATTAAGCTCAAAAACGGTTGAGTGCAACAATCTATGATTTCAAGAAAACCCGCCTAAAAATGATGAGTATTAGCATTTTCTATAAATGTCATATTTCATTATTCAAACATTTTGAGAGAATTTTTAAAATTTTAAAAGTTGACAACTTTTGAAATGTGTTCAAGATTTTTTTTTGCTGAATCTTTAAAGACTCTGCGAGCCACCTAAAACTTAAAATTAAATTTTTATTTGAATTTTATATATTTTTAATCACTTTATCGCAAAGTATGAGAGAACGGGACTTTAAAAACTTCATACTAGCTTGGTACGGTCTTATGTGCATGTTCAAAAAGTTGTATACCTCAAGTTAACTCTATGATGTTCTTTGTTTTTAAAATAATTCATGTCATTTATATATATGAATAAATCGATTTCACTTCTAACTAAACCGATTATAAAAGTGCTTAAAGAAAGCCAAGAAAAAAATAAAATGAAAAGAAATGAATACAGCTAACCAAATATTCCAAATTCATGGTCCTTTTACATTTCTTATATGTATTATATATACATATATATTTTTTTATATTTTTTTTTTATTCTGTTCGCCTGCATAAAAAGTATTTCAATTTAAATCTCTTTAATCAACGTCGTCTACGTCGCAGTACAGAGTGCAGCGCAGCACCCCCAAAGTTCCGTTACGCGTATTGCTCCACCCTGCTTTGTTCGCTTTGCAGTGCTTTGGTGGTAGTATCGTCCTTTCAGGCGTTTTTCCTTGTACACACACATATATATATATATATATATATATATATACATATATACACATATATATATATGTATGTATGTAAGGGGAACTCTCAATCGCACGGTCTCTTTCTGACTCACGTATGTTAACATAATCTACGGACTCTCAACCACTACACACGCACACATACTCGCACACATATATACACATACACACACACATACACACACACATACACACACACATACACACACACATACACACATACACACACATACACACACACACACATATAAATATATACACAGAGAGACTTGTTAGTAGTATGCGCCTGGTGTTCCGAACTCAGGAAGCAATCTAAAAATGCGCGCCGACTACCACAACTACCAATTCAAGCAGTAGCAACAAGCAACCACCCCCCAAATGCTTCCTCCTTCTCCTGCTCCCTGCTTCCTACTCCTTACTCTTACCCTTCCTTTGCCTCGCCTTGCCGAGTGCTGACGTGCCTTTTAATGACAGACAAAGAACAACCCCCAAAATCTTCCGCTGCAGTTCACTTTTAAACAATGGCGTCCAATTTCCATTCTTACATCTAAGCAAATTCTTTTTCTATATTAAAGGCCATATCCATTTTTCAGTTTTCAAAAAGAAAGAGTTATAGCAATAATTGTGTTAACATTAACAATTTGGCTCACTGCGTTATACATATATAGTACAAATACATAAAATTCCAGAATTATGTATGTAGCAAATATCAAAGTTTATATCAGGGTCCGAAACAGTTATGATTTTTTTAAAATAAAAATGAACTGTTATAATTATTTTTGATTTTTATTATAAAATTCAAAATATAAAAATAATTGTTGATTTTTATTACCTAAAAAAATCATTTGAAGAAATCAAACTTGATTTTTATTTTAATAATCAGTAAATAATTATTACAGTTGATTTAAAAAAAAAATCTAAAAACTTAAATCCCGTCATTATTTTTATTTTTCAAATCAAAAAAATAAAAATAAAAAAAAAGGCTTTTGCTGTCACTTTTATTCTAAAATGTTACTTTGTTACTATTCTTTTTTGATTTTTAAAGTAAAACACATACATACAGCCCCTCCTCCCCCTAATTCGCAGAATCTTTATCTCCCTTACCCCTTTACCTACAGTCTCCAAATTTTGCAGGTTGACTTCTGTTGACCTATAAAATAGATTGGATACAAAAAATTTCGCCATGATTCATAATTTTTATTTTTCATTTTTTTTTTTGAAAACCGGTATCTATGGACAATTCCAAGAAAATTAGCAGATTAACCGTAAGTCAAAGATCAGAATGGACCCCGCGATTTTCAACTTGAAGATTTGTATGTATTTTACTCTTAAAATCGTAGTAACATTTTAGAAAATCTATTTAGAAAATTTTGTATGTGTTTTCTTTAAAAATTAAAGTAACATTTTAGAATAATAGTGATAAAAAGTGACAGCAAAAACCCTTTTTTGATTTTTATTTTATTGATTTGAAAAATAAAAATCATGACATGATTTTTATTTTACGATATTATTTCATAACCGTTATATACGGTCCCTGGTTTATATAGCATTTAGCAAATATCGGCTCAATTTACAAAGAATTATATAATAGAAATTAAATTTTGGAGTAATCATTCAACTTTGTAAAATCTGTACTTCTGTCCCACTTTCGCTGTGAGTCGGACTATAGCGTTATACAAAATTGTTCCAACGGGTCAAAGTGCAGACTTGTTTTCTAATCCTTGTTTTGAAAACTTTATTTTATAACGTTAACTTGTTAAGCAACGAATATCGGCTCGACATACCAAGGTGATCTTAAGAAAAAATAAGAAAGAAAAGGTGTCATTGGCGTCCCAAAGATATATATATCAAGTAAACGATTTAATAGATTTTTTTAAACTACAAAATGAGCACTCGTAATCGATGCTTTTTGGGTTTCTACGATTATCGATCATCGATGTTTTTCAGTTAGTTAGTTAGTTAGTTGTTAAGGTAGAATTTTATTTAAAATTGGATAAATATTAAAAACAAACCAATTTATTATCTATAAAACACAATCGATTGTCATTTAATAAAATTGTTTAATACAATTATCGATTATTTATACATCGTTAATATAAACATTGTTTCTTACAAAAGCTAGATTTTTATAATATTAACTTGTAAACAATCCTAACAAAGGCTTATTTCGGCAGAAAAAATAGTTACCAAAGAATGTTGCTATGGCAAATTCAGGATTTTTCAAATAAAGGAATAAGTTTAATGCGTAAAAATCGACGACAAACGAATCGATCATATATACATATATGTATGTATAATATCTAACTAAATACATATATACATATGTTCGTAAGTAAATAGTTCGTTCGTTCGTTCGTTTAGATCGTTCGTTCAGTTTGATCGTTTTTATTTTGAACAATTCGATTCGATCAACTCTACTACATAAGTCACCATTGGGCAGTGGGGCGGTGGGCGCTAGGTGGTAGAAGGGAGGGGGGGGGGGGTTGGGGAAGGGAAGGGAGCGCTTTAAACAGTGGGAAAGCGGCGTTGGCGGCACTTTTTATATTCGTTTAGCGGCGGCTACATCAAAGACATATTTTCGGTTTCGCTGACTCGCTTGCTTTGTTTGTAGCCGCCGCTGGTGCTGCTTGTTGTTATTATTGTTTTTGTTTGCATGTTGTTGCTATTGTTGTTGCTGTTGTGGCTGTTGTTGTAGTTTATTCATCAAGCCACAACAAGTACGACGGCGACAACAACATCGGTGATAATACGAAACATACTTACATATATGTTACATACGTATGTACATATGCGTATGTAGATAGGTAGATAAATATATGTGTACATATGTATGTTATGCATGCACCGAAAGAAACAATGTATACAATTTATTATTGTTTCATATCAATTAAATGAGCTGTTCAATTAATAGTTCATAAACTAATATACAAGCCTATTATGAATTCAGTTCTTTTTTGGAAAATAAAAACGAATGAATTCCGAATGATTTACGAATAACTTTTTCTGATGGGTATGGTTTCGTTTTCTCTTTTTTAAAACGGAGTTCTTATAGTAAAAGGTCTGTTTAGTTGCCATCTCGTAATAGCAGTTTTTAAATTTATTATTATAAATATTATTTGATTTTAATCTAATGAATAAACTAAATAATTATTTTCAAAACAAGTTAAATATTATAAGAAAATTGAGTTTTACAATTGGTGTTTTGAATTCCTTATATAATCTGGCAGTTTCTTTTCATTCCGCAGGTAAAAAAGTAAAAGTTTTGATAGATTCAGAAAAGCAATAAATTCCGTTCCCGCAAATTTCGAACGGATCCTGATAGCCTGATAGTCAAATTATAAATAAACAAGTAAGAACGTTGCAGTCGGGCTCACCCGACTGCGATATACATTGTTTTCTGTACGTAAAAATTGTTTTCTCCAATCTATCGAAGAGTTCAAATGGAGTCATACTTCAAAATTTGGGGTTTCTAGCTATAAGGGTGTAGGAGATACAGGTTTAGCTCATTTGCGGGGGTGGTAGTGGGCGTGGCATATTTTTTTTTGGCAGGTCGGTCAAGGGTGTGGTCACTAGTCTTTATGTCAAATTTGGTTACTCTAGCTGTAAAACTGTGGAAGATATAGGTTTTTGCAGTTTGTGGGGGAAGGGATGGGGGTGGGGGGAGATCTTGACACTTTGTCTGCCTATGGTATATACCAACATGTATACCAAGTTTGGTTGTTCTAGCTTCAAAATTGTGGAAAAAACCTGCGTTCATACAGACAGACGGACAGACAGACGGACAGACAGACGGACAGACAGACGGACAGACGGACATTTCACAAACCCAATATACTCTTTTTTTCCATTTTGGAAAACAGAGTATAAAAACTAAAACTGTTTTTTTTTTAAATAAAAATTGTTAAAAAAATTACACAGGTCGACCGAGTTTTTTGTGCTCGGGATAGTTTATGAAAACCGTGAATGAAGTTTAACTTGTGGGTATTCTCTCTACCGAAATCTACCATCAAACCTCAAACCAAAAAATTTCATTATGTCGGCCTGTGTAATCGCTTTTACCAAATGCAAAATGCTCATTTGATGCACCCAAAAACAGGACAAATATTTGGGTGGCTTATTTAAAATAAACATACATATATATATTTTTCTACAGCATCAAATTCCGTCGTTCATATGCTATAGTTCCTATTGGAGCAACTAGCCTTTTTGTTCGCAAATTGTCTCTACCAAACTCACACATTGCGTTTTAGCATATTTTTGGCATTCTAACTAAATTTGATTCAAATCGGGCGACTATATTTTATAGCTGACAAAGTAACAATCGGTCGAAAATGAAGTTATCATAAGAAAAATTTTTCTGTACGAGTATATATCATCTGCATATCGAAGATAACTTATCTTATTTATAATGTAAAGTTATTATTATACTCTGTTTTATTTTTTTTGAAAAAAAAGAGCAATGTTTGTTTCTCCCAATCCTGTAGAACGGGCCCAGCCAAACTTAAATTGATGGTAAAACTTGAAAGATTTGAGCAAAAATACAATTGCCACGCCCACTTCTGACTCCGCAAAGAGGCTAACAAAGAGTATATCGCAGTCGGGTGCATCCGACTGCAACGTTCTTACTTGTTGATAATTATGTTTTCAGTGTACTTATATATATACATACATACACATATTTACATTGTACACATGACAACAGTCAGGGTTTTGTTTGGTAAACGGGGAAAAGAGACATACTTATTTTTTTTGTGTATGTTTTATAATGACAATGTGTTGAGTAAGATAACACAGTTTTCAAAACTTTGGAGATTGTAGCGTGGCACAATAATTATACATATTTAATATATACACTCACATACATACATATATTATATATACTTACATACTTGTTATATCGGTGATCGACCCAATTGATTTGGACTTTATTCATTGATAATACCAATTGTGTTCTTTTGCATAAACAAAGTGTTATTTGCTTCAATGTATATGGATAAATGTCTTTAATTTAACTATATTTACGTTAATATTTAAAAACGGCAAATATCTGAAATTTATTTAAAATTGTTTTTTGATCATGTTTTTATATAAAAAATATCAATTTAAATGTAGGTGAAGAAGCCAGATCCTTACACGTTCTCTTTCTATACATGCAGTATATACCAAGTTTAGTTGCTTCATCTTTAAAAATACTTTTTTTAATATGCTTTTTCTTTTATATTCTTAATTTTTTTTTTTTGGAAAAACATTTTGAAAACTAGCGACAGCTAAAAATATTAGTTTTATACCAGGCAATTTATATAATGGAATATGAGTTTGTAAGAATTATTGTTTTAATCGTATTAAGTAATATTTTAATAGTTTAAAATTAATTATAAATTATATTTATAAATATTTTTAGATTGTTTTTAACTTATATGTGTTTTAATTTTAAAAAAGTGTTGAAATTAAATTTTTTTATGTGTAGAATCTTGCAATTTGATACTTAGATTCTTGTATACAATACGCAGATCAAGTTTCTTAGGTTTCACTGAAGTGATGTGTTTGTAATTTTATTTGTATATATCGATTATATCAATAGTTTTAAATTAAAATCGATTTTTTTTAATAGAAACTTGAATTTCGAAATATTAAGGCTCATCTTGATTAACTGTTCAATTTAGGCTGTACAGTTTATTAAAATGTCAAACTAATTGTTGAGGGTTTATTGAAAAATGCATTTATATGTTTATTCTAACACTAGCATTTTCCGGCGTGCGTTGCTAATCGGTATAAAATCATATTCGCAGGAATATATTCCTACAACCTTAACCAACGGCTTTCTTTCCGGAAAATAGGTATGCAGTTTTTAATGAATTTTCATTTTGATCTTAGAAAAATGATTTGAAACAAATCGCATAAGAACTCAACTTTGGCCTTTTTACCACCCACTTTCCACCCGGGAATGTGAATTTTTTCGAAAAATTGGTAAGCAGTTTTTAATGTATTTTCATATAGATCTTTGAAAATGAGTTTGAAGCAAATCGCATAAGAACTCAACTTTTGCCTTATTTATCAGCGACTTCCACCCAGGGGGGTGAATTTTCCGGAAATTGGTATGCAGTTTTAAATGAATTTTCATATAGATCTTTGAAAGTGAGTTTGAAGCAAATCGCATAAAAACTCAACTTTCGCCCATACAACCTTGACCACCCATTTTCCAGCCAGGGGGGGAATTTTCCAGAAAATTGTTATGCAGTCATAAATTATTTTTTACATAGATCATTGAAATTAAGTTTGAATGTGATCGGATGATAAACAAAAAAGTTGCATGTAACGGTTTTCCGCGAATTTTCCACATTTCCCGACCGAATTTTCTAAGATCCGGGATTAGTGCTCACTTTTGGCATAGGCCTAAGCTACTGTGAAAATTTCAGCCATCTAGCTCTTATGGCTTGGGCCCTGCGTTGATTGCCAATCGTCAATCGCCAATGAGGACAAACTCTTTTATATATATAGGTTTAGCTAACTTTTCGATAATACTTTCGGTTGTATCGATAATTTCGAACATTACTATCGAAATATATCGATGGCATGCACTTCTATATTTTGCCACCTCTAGTATACGGTCTGTACTTGAAGATGCCTCCCTTCTGTCTTTTTAATAAATTTGCACTTTGTGTTAAATATAGGTACTCATATTTTTTCTTAAAGCCTTTACAATTCTGTGTAGTATTACTGTTCTATGCAAATAAAGGAGACCGTTGTTACACATACTCGTTCATACACACATACTAATGTACATAATACTTTGGGGGAGTGTGGAGACTGAGAGGAGCTACTGTGCGTTCTGCTGCCTGTTTACTTGTTGTCCGCTCTCGTTTTAGCTTCTCATTCGCTCTTCTCTGCATATCTGCTCATTTCACATTTCTGCCTGCCTCTGTTGGGAGGTCAACGTAGGCACAGTGGAGGTCAACAAAATGTAAAGTTTAATGACCCCGCTGCTTGCTTCTTGATGCATCGTAACACTGACGCAGTGCTTTTTTTTGCAAGTGTACAAATGCTGATAGTTCCTCACGAACTAAAAGTCAGCATACAGCATTATTTTAATCGAAAACATTGATATTATCGTTAGTACTATCGAAAACCATAAGTTTGTACTACAAGGTCCGTTCTTTTCTCGTTCTCGTCTCTGGTCAAAACAATCGGAATTTGGAATTGAAATTACTAGCTTTTCTGAATTTCGAATATCGAATATCGATTTGTAAAAGTATAATATAAAGTATTCGAACTTAATTCGAAAAGAGAAACACAGAATTTAAAACGATTCGGAATGAAAACTACTTGGAAATGGGATCAGCAAGAGTCACCATCGATATATCGAAAAAGTTCAAGTGTTCAAGATTGTTGCCAGAAGTAGACGCTCATTAATCAAAGTAATTTAATACACTATCGACAGTAACTAAATCACAATCGATGTTTTTTTAATTATAGATATTATTACCATGTTTATGTATATTATCAAAGAAATGAATTGATTTGAGGATTTATATCATAAATTGACTCTCTGCGAGAGTATAGCAATATTTACTAAAATATATGTACATACAAAATGCAAATTATTTTGAAATAACAGATAGTTATGCTCTTTTTTTATTTAAAAAAATATAAAAAAATAGTACATATATTGGGTTTGTGAAATGTCCGTCTGCATGAACGCAGTTTTTTACGCATTTTTGAAGATAGAGCAACCAAACTTGGTATACATGTTGATATATACCGAAGGCAGACAAAGTGTCAAGACCTACCCCCACCCCTTCCCCCTCATACGACAAACATCACAGTTTTACAGCTAGAGTAACCAAATTTAGCTCAAAGGCTACTAATCACTTTCTTGAATAATCTGACTAAAAAAATTGACCACCAATTTTTGCAGGTTGAGTTCTGTTGCCCATATTAAATAGATTGGATAAAAATAATTTTGCAACGCCCACACCCGCCCTTACAATCGATCAAATTTTCTTTCGCCCAAACCTGTAGAATTGGCCCAAATATATAATGTTTATATAATAATAATGGCCCAACTATATAATTTTATAATGTATTATTTTAAAGACAGTTTTTAATAGAAATTATAAACCGCATTGCATAACATCATGAATTGGTATTTGTCAAATAAATTGGTTAAAAACTTCAAAAATTATTATTTCTGTTATACTATAAATAATGATCATTATTTGTACTTGCAGGCGAATAAAATTGCGTTACCTCCTTTCTTTTGCCACAATGGGGACCCATTAACAACACCACCTCCTGCACATTGTGGAATACCTCCATACCAGTTGGATCCAAAGGCAATGGGTAAGTAATTGAACTATTTTTTATTTACAATTTAAACTAAATAAATTCGATATCAATAACACGAAATAAATCCAGTCAGTATTATACGCATTCATATCAACTTTATTTGAAACCCTACATTGTTACTCCCTGTTCCCATTAAAAATGGGAAAAAAAGGAGTTATAAAGTATTGCAAATGTATGTAACAGGCAGGAGGAGGCATTTCCGACTATATAAACTGTATATATTATTGATAAGCATAAACAGCCGAGTCGATATAGCATTGTCTGTCTGTCTGTCTGTCTGTCCGTATGAACGCGTCGATCTCAGAGACTATAAGAGCTAGAGACACCAAACTTGGCCTGTAGATCAAGTTTATTTCAAATTTTGGGTAAACCCCCCGCTAATTGAATACGATACTACAACACGCACTCCCAAAGAAACCATTTTGATGATACAGCTTTGATTTTTATACTCTTTTTTTAATTTTTTTTTTTTGAAAAAAAAAAAGAAAAAAGAGTATATTGGGTTTGTGAAATGTCCGTCTGTCTGTCTGTCCGTCCGTCCCTCCGTCTGTATGAACGCAGTTTCTTCCACAGCTTTGAAGCTAGAGCAACCAAACTTGGTATACATGTTGGTATATACCATAGTAAGACAAAGTGTCAAGATCTCCCCCCCACCCCCTACCCTTCCCCCACAAACCTCAAAAAACTATATCTTCCACAGTTTTCAAGCTAGAGTGACCAAATTTAGCACAAGGGCTACTAATCAATTGCTTGATTGATCTGACAAAAAAAAATGACCACGCCCACCTCCGCCCTCACAAATAAGCAAAGTCTGTATCTCCCACACCCCTTAAGGTAGAATCACCAAATTTTGCAGGTTGAATTCTGTTGCCCCATTAAATAGATTGGATGAAAATAATTTTGCCACGCCCACCCCCGCCCTTGCAATCGAGCAATGTTTGTTTCTCCCAAACCTGTAGAACGGGCCCAACCAAATTTAAATTGATGGCAAAACTTGAAAGATTTGAGCAAAAATACCATTGTCACGCCTACTTCTGACTCCGCAAAAAGGCTAAAAAAAAGAGTATATCGCAGTCGGGTCCATCCGACTGCAACGTTCTTACTTATTTTTATTTTGTCAATGTTGATCAGCTCTATAAATTGTAAATCGGATAACAAACACCAAAGTTATGGAAGAATCTATTTCCCCCGTCTCATTAGGCAGAAACAACAGTTTTACAGGCACTGGACAAGTTAAACTGCTTGCAGTGCTAGTTGGGAGCAGGGAGTCTCGTAGTCGGGCACACTCGAATAGAGCATTCTCATTTGTTTTTATTGGATATTTTCTGTAAAGCAGATTACTTTAATTTTCAAGAGTGACATTGAATTTGACGACAAGTGTAATATTTAATTACCAGCACAATTTTAAATATATTAATTAAATTGTATTAAATTGTTAAATGTGTTAGGCCACATATCTAAATATTCTGATTATAAAAGAAGCCAACGGTTTTTACAAACCTAACCTTAAATTTTTTTTTTTTATTTTAATACAAAATTTCACTTCAATTTCAATTTGAAGAGCCTGCTAATAAAAAACAAAAGCTTTATTTAAATGCAAATGTATTCTACTTGCTGAACCCAAAATGACATGAACAATATGATAATTATTTGGCAATTGTGTGGAAAATTGCAATCATTGTCTGAAGTATTTCCTTTAATGCCCCAAATTGAATACATTTTCTTGAGAAATAGCATGTGCAAAGGGAGGACAAATATAAAGAAACAAGATAGAACTACAATCAGCGAAATGAAAAAGCTTACATGCCCTTGCTGTCATTTTAAGATAATGTTTCCTCAATAAAACTGTCTTCCGGATAAAGAAACATCCTTAGTGACTTTCATATATCAACTCAGCTTGTCATATTGTATGTATATTCTGCTTACTTATATATATTTTATGGGGACGAACATTTTTCTTTTTGACGTGTTACACAATTCGCGACTAATTATTAGTTTTTAAATATTTACAAGTAAGAAGTTAATACTCTGAATGTGTTGGCTTATAGTCTGATTTTAAATAATTGTCCGTTTGAATTGTTTACATTTTTAGAAAAGATGCTCCAGCAAGTGCATGTGTATTTAAGCTCAAGTACCTGGAAGTATATAAGAGAAAATGTATTTTCTAAAATTTTTTTTTATAAGAACAAAAAAAGACAAGGAAATATAATAATATAAGCGAGAGTTCAATTTTGAATCAGTCAGCATCAAACTGTTTAGTTAAAACATATTCCATTTTCTTTTAAATTTTTTTTGTACCTATATTTTTTCTAACTTTTTAGAAGCGCAACAGGAAGTCTTTTGTTCCTCGGGTTATCTTAACCAATTCTAAGTTTTCGTCATGCTGATCAAATTTGATCTACGTCGGGAGACTATATCTAATAGCATAGGAATGTTAAGTTTTTATATGTATAAAAAGCTTGTCACCCAGGGTATGTATTTTCGGCATGCCGAAGATAACTTTTCTACCATATTTTCCCATTAAAAATGAGTAAAAGTTGGAAATAAAGTCCTGCAAATGTTAGCAGCCGGCACAAGGAGTATATATTAGAGGTGGCAAAACATCGATTCCAACATCGATTGTATCGATAGTTTTAAATTCACTTCACTATCGATGTTTGTTTCGATATATCAATTGTGACATTTGCGTAATTTTTTTTACTACCTGTTCCCATTAAAAATGGGAAAAAGGGAGTTGTAAAGTACTGCAAATGTGTGTAGCAGGCAGAAGGAGGCATTTCCAACCATATAAACTATATATATTCTTGATCAGGATCAACAGCCGAGACGAACTAGCCATGTCCGTCTGTCTGTCCGTATAAACACACAGATCTCGGAGATATAAGAGCTAGAGACACCAAACTTGGCATGTAGGTTGAGCAGGGAGTTTCGTAGTCGGGCACACTCGAATAGAGCATTCTTATTTGATTTACGATGGTTTCTAAGCAAATTTTTCAACTCAACGTGTTTTATGACCTTTTTTTATATATATATTTTTATATTTTTTGTATTGATTTTAGAAAATAATATTATTTTAATATGCCATATATTATACCTAATTTTATTTTTTCGATATTAAAATCGATAGTATCGAGGTTTTCGACTATCACTATCGATGGCACATACATCGATGTTTTGTCACCTCTATTATATACAGTGGCGAGCAAAAGTGAGTGCATGTTCACGACACTGACTTTCGTCAGTCATAAAAACAGAACCATACAAGAAAATCCAAAAAAATTTTTTATTTTAATTTTTGTACTTTATTTGTAACAAATAGGATAAAGCAACATTAACAAATTAAATGGATTCAAAGAGTTTGAAAGAGAAATCGAAAATAACCAGCATAAACTCAATTTTGCACGTTTCATTAATTGCACCTGTTTTCGCTCTCCCACTTCACTAATCAGCAGATTTACCTTTATGTTTATTCTTATCTTGTTTTTCATATTCGAAGAGCAGTTTAAAATACGTTTTTTGCGAATCAAAGCAGATTTTGTCAAATGCCATCATGTTTAAAATAAATTGTTGATATTTATTATAAAAATGAGAAAAATATCTGCAGAAATTGAAAATAGTGTTGTGTGCCTGACCGAGACGGGCTGTTCATCACGTACCATTTCCGAGAGGCTTGGTATTAGCCAATCGGCAGTGATCGCAGCTCAAAAGAGGCGAAATGTGACTCCCAAGCCGCTTGTCAAAAGTCACAAAAAATTATTATCGGACTCAGATGCTCTGCGAATGATGTCCGAAATGAGAAGAAAAAACAAGGTGCTAACACCAAAGGGTGCTTCTCTGGCTATAAACAAAAATGTTAGCGAATGGACTTCTAGAAGAGCGCTCCATGACATCGGATGTACTGCAACTGTTAAAAAACAAACCTGCATTGTCCGATAAGAATGTTAAAGCACGCTTTTTTTGGACAAATGGGCTTATCCCGAAAAAGAAATTATTTTTCAACAAGATGGTGATCCGAAGCACACAGCAAAAATTGTAAAGGAATGGATTGGAAAACAAAATTTTCAATTGATGGAATGGCCAGCACAGAGTCCCGACCTCAATCCGATTGAGTGAATTGAGTTTATACGGGTTATTTTCGATTTCTCTTTCAAACTCTTTGAATCCATTTAATTTGTTATTGTCGCTTTATCCTATTTGTTAATTAAAATAAAAATTTTTTTTGGATTTTCTTGTATGGTTCTGTTTTTATGAATGACGAAAGTCAGTGTCGTGAACATGCACTCACTTTTGCTCGCCACTATATGTGTGTGCTCTTGATCAGGGGTGGGCACGTAGTTGCTCGCGAAGCTCGCGAGGCTCGCACCGTTAGTTTTGCAAAATTATCCGAAATTTGAAATAAACTTGATCAGCGCATGGTATACAGGAACCTACATGCCAAGTTTGGTGTCTCTAGTTCTTATAGTCTCTGAGATCGACGCGTTCTTACGGAGAGACAGGCGGACAGACAGACAGACAGACAGGCGGGCATGGCTATATCGACTTGGCTGTTGATGCTGAACAAGAATATATATTGTTTATGTAGTTGGAAATGCCTCCTTCTGCCTGATACATACATTTGCAGTACTTTATAACTCCCTTTTTCCCATTTTTAATGGGAACAGGAAGTAAAAATAATTTCGATGAAACCGGGACAGTTTTAAATCAAATTTAGCTTACGCGTATAAAATCTGTACTAAAGTTTTGATTCTTACAAATCAATAAATACGAAACTCATTATATTTAAAAGATTCAAGTAGACAAAGGTATTGCCCCATGATAAACTTTTGAAATATATCTTCGATTATAGAAGAAGTTTTAAATTAAAAACTTAAGTTTGAAATTGTCAAATGTTTCAACAAGATTAGATATAGCACCAAACCGCAAACGAAGCATCCGAAAATAAACCAAAAGAAACGTTAAGTTCTTTTATACTTAAAGGAATTAAAGCTACTACGTGTAAAAGAATGATTAGCTCTTTTATCGGAAAAGAAACAACTGAACTATATTCGCAAAAGGAACAACTGATCTATATTCGCAAAAGGAACTAGAATGCCCAACTCTACTTTTTATGTAAATATGTACCATGTCGTATCGTTAGGTATCGTGTCGAATAGGATGCTCAGCATGGTTATTCATGCTAAGCCCACTTAAATATGTTATGCACACTAAACAAGCAATTAACAAGTTGTGGATCAGCCCACTATGAAATATGAAGTATGAAGTATAAAGCATAAAGTATTGAAGTATGAAGCGAGTAACCCAACCGCAAGCTATTGACTTTCTCACCCTTCACCTCGAAAGGCGAAATTCAAACAAATTATGAAATAATAATTGCACATGATGCGATTTTATTCGTGTGTATGGTCGATTACGGCATCCATCCATTCATTCATTCATTCCATTCTTTCGCTTATTCATTCATTCACTCTGCCAAATTTCCCTTATCGCTGGGCTTGAGTTTGCTTTTTATTCCATGGGGTTCACTTCGGTTCGGTTCGATGCGGTGGTTGGCCGTTTAAGGGCTCTGGTAATGGTCGGCTGGTCGATCTAATGGGAACCAACGGCGTAAATAAAAGGCATGCACTTAAGAGCTGCTTGCGGATTACATGGCATTATGATCCTTAACAATGCTGCCATACTAATAATTGAATAACACAATAAAATCTCATCTAGCGAGCTAGCTGACAGTTTTCCCCAGTCCCTTTCACTGTTCCTGTTTTTGTCCCTGTTACTGTTCATGGCTCCTGATTGACTTTTGAGAGGGTAACAAATTATGTATATATGCGGTTTGATTCTTTTTATATTATTATTTATTATATTATATTGTTTATTTTTAATCGTGAACTATTCATATACTTCCGCTAACAAGTTGTTTTTGGCTTATACGTTATAGGTGTATTCCTCATATCGATGAACTATTTGCACCACGATTTTATGGCCAGAGCTTTGAAACGTAGTTTGTAGCACATAAAAATATATTTCTCAACATAGTTTTCCATCAATTTTTCGCCCATGGGATCATGACAATCGAAGACTTACCCACATCGAATTTTTTTTTCTGTAGAAAATGTGTATGAACTGTAACGCAGTAAAACTAGACCTTTCCCGTATACAAAATTCAACCCACATTTTCCATCCGAATTTCGGGAAAACCATAAAATAGATATTTGAAAGTAACTTTGTCACTGATCGGAAGAAAACAAACTGTGTCATGCGACAGTTTTCAGTGCTTATGGTTGATTTTTATGAAAATAAGTTTGAACTGATCGGATGATAAACAAAAAAGATTCATACAACAGTTTCCGCACACTTTCCGAATTTTTCGACAGATTTTCAAAAATTTTACAATAACGTTCATTATATTTTTTTGAATTTTAGCTTTGAAAATGGGTTAAAAGCAAATTGCTCGAAAACTAAACTTTTGCCAATTCAAAACACGACCGGTTTCCACCACAGGGTGTGTGAATTTCAAAAGTAATGTGTACAGTTTAAATGATTTTTCAGACTGATCTGTAAAAACTAATTTGAGACCGATTGGTTGAAAAACAATGGTTTTCGACTATTTTTCAACTTGTTTGGCGACTTTCCCAGAATTTAATAATCCCCATGCTTATATTATTGTAAATGGGGCTTTAAAATATGATTTGAATTTAGTTAGTCAGTCAGGTTGAACTCTTTTATAAGTGATTCAATAATACAGTTTATCTTATCGAATATTCTAATATGTTCGGTGATCAATAATAAGTACAAAAATTTAGAATATGTATTCAAGATATGCTGTTAAATCCATAGAACAACAGCACAGTTCATCACATACATTTCAATAAAAAGACAAATTGTGTAAACTGTATTTTGACAAAAAAATCTGTTTGCGTTACAATATAAACGCCTAATTGCTGGACTATTACTATGTGCTGACAGGGGGGCGTTTTCTCCCTTCTCTATTCACGTCTATGAAGTAGTTGTTGTGACCGCCCCCTGCGCGGCACTCAAAAAAAAGGACGACGCGCATGGCTTGTGGTGTGTGGTGGAGGGGTTGTTAACAACCCTCGTGACCCTGAATTATCAACTCGTGCTGTTCAGCATAGGAATAGAAATTGGGTCTGTGAATGGGATTGGGAATGAAATTGGGATCGCAATCATCATCCTCATCGGCATCGGCACATGCCTCTTTAGATTGCACAGTAATGATATGCAGAGCTTAAGTACGTATAGCAGAAATGGCTGCATTGACAACGGGTCGGCTTTTTCTCATTTTAAAGTAATAAGCTTTAATACGACATTTTCGAATCAGACGACAGGGTTGACAATATGACACTGACAAGCGTATCAAATTGACTAGCTAATACCCTTTTCTTCAGGAGATAGATACGTAAAAATCATATCGTCAAACTTATATCGATGTTGACTTGACAAAATGTATCGCAAAGAAATATGGATGTCTTGCTACTTAAAAAACACGAATGAATTTGGCTTAAAAAACTTGTTGATATCGAATAAATTCTGAATTTATTAAAAAATAAATAGTATTTAAAAGTTAGAATAAAAGAATTATAATTTTAGATGGAAAAAATTACTTAATTTCAAATTTTATGTAACATGACAAGATATATCGATACATACATAAGAATTATCGAAAATTATATCTATATGAAAGCCATATATTAATATCAATATCGTGTTGAACCTGCGTGATATTTTTCATTAAATTATCGATATTATCGAAGCATTTTGTACTTACATATATAAATCTTGAAACACATGGAATGTTATTGTGTAAAAATTTTTTTGAATAAATTGTGATTTGACAGTTATTTGTGTAAACCAAGCCGTTAAAATTCCGCTGAAAGTAAAAGAAATTCGACCCTGCGCGACTTTTTTTTATTATTTTATCGTTATTTTCGATCAATTTTTGTACTTATCTATATTATAGAAATTTAGCCCGGTTTTTACCTTCAAGTTTCATTTACTTTTCGGCAGATTATTAACTGCTTGGCTTACAAATTAAAAATCATTTTCACTTCTGTCAAATCACAAAAATAAAAGCTTTTCATACATACATAGATATATATATATATACAATATATATATATATATATACAATATATATATATATATATTGTATATATATATATATATATTGTATATATATATATATATATATTGTATATATATATATATATATATATATATTGTATATATATATATATATATGTATATATATATATATATATTGTATATATGATGTATATGATTATGTATATGATTTTTAATTTGTAAACCAAGCAGTTAATAATCTGCTAAAAGTAAATGAAACTTGAAGGTAAAAACCGGGCTAAATTTCTAGACTCTTGTATTATCCATGAGTGTAACGAATTCATTATTTGATAATACCCTACGTGTGAAGCGCATCACAGTTAAGGGTTGGACAGCAAGTGGCAAAGAGGGGAGGGGTGAGGGCTGGCAGATATCGGTATCACAAATACGGCCAGACTCATTCAACTTGAAATCTAAAAAAAAAAAAAATAAATAAAATACTCCTAATGAATAAAAACATGTTGCACAACCACATAATAATGACATCCTTTTTGTCGCTAGATCATGCCCGCGCCCTCTTTTCCCCTCACCAGACCGCTCTCACTCTTCTCTATATGCGGCACACGCACTCGCCCGCGGGTGATTGCTGTGGATTTCAGTGACAGTCGCCTTGCACCCTTTCCTATCCATCCCCCTGCCCCTTTCTGCCCGTTTTTGATACAACATTGGCATACTACAATAAAACCTGAAAATGACAACAACTCCGAGAAGTTTATTGTTACTGGAAACAACAACAAATTGATATAATACGAAGAACAACGTCAACGGTGCATGAAATAGCGAGGGACAACAATTTTTAAATTAAAATGAAAACGACATTGAGAATGGAAATAAAATCGCTAAATAATCCTATATTTACACGTCTTCTTTAGCGCCAGTTTTTCCGCCCTTGACAATCTGCATATTATCTTTGTGGATAATCAATTGAACATACAATCAGGGTCCTGAGCATAGACTGCACTTTTGAGCCCTCTGAAACTAATGTCATCGCTTTCGACCGATAAGCAAATGCTCGCAAATGAAAGGATAACAAGCATACATAGAACATACATATCATAGCAAATTGAATTAACTCAGTTAGACAAAAAAAAAAAAAAAAAAATTGAGTTCAAATTTGAACGAGTTCATATTATATATAATTTCCAAAAAACCTAAGATTGGTGAATCGTTCTTTTGCTTATGATAAAGAATTTAATTCAAACAGCATTACATCTTTGAGAACTAGGATATGAGAATTGCAATTACATACATTTGCAGTACTTTATTAAATTAAAAATAAGTGTGTCCCAGCCTATTTTGTGAACTTTGTAGCTCTCCACCTAGAACATTTTTGTCACAGCCTAATTTATGAGAATTCAAAATGTACATTCCTAATTCTCAAAGAACTAATTCTACTTTGAATTCAATTTTCTTTTTCAAAAGCAAAATAATGATTCCCGAAATACCTAATTCGCAAAGGAGTTATTATATTTCAATTTAATTCTTTTTCAAAAGCAAAAGATTGATTCCTGAAATATATAATTTTCAAAAAATTAATTCGAATTTTATTTGATTCTTTTTGAAAAGCAAAAGAATGATTCCCGAAATACCTCATTCTCAAAGAATTAATTCTTATTGAATTCAATTTATGATTTTTACAATCCATTTACAATCCAGTTCAAGAACTTATTCTCTTTTTATACACTTTTTTAAATTTTATTGTAAAAAAGAAAAGAAAAAAGAGTATACCAGAGGCAGACAAAGTGTCAAGATCTCCCTCCCACCCCCACCCAAAGGCTACTAATCACTTCCTTGATTGATCTGACTACAAAAAATAAGCAAAGTCTGTATCTCCCACACCCCTTTAGCTAGAGTCCCCAAATTTTGTAGGTTGAATTCTATTGCTCTATTAAATAGATTGGATAAAAATAATTTTGCCACGCCCACCTCCGCCCTTGCAATCGAGTAATGTTTGTTTCTCCCAAACCTGTAGAAATTGATGTCAAAACTTAAAAGATTTGAGCAAAAATACAATTGCCACGCCCACTTCTGAATCTGCAAAGAAGCGAAAAAAAGAGTATATCGCAGTCGGGTGCATCCGACTGCAACGTTCTTACTTGTTTAGGCATTGAAAAACAGAAAACAGTCTAATTCGCTAAATAAGTTGATACTTAATGAAAGTTATTTTACGAAATTTCAATAACAATCTCGAGTTTTTTGAATTTTGTGGATTTTTTTTAATGATAAGAATCAAGTATTTTTTATTATGTTATTATTACAATTAACTCTTCTTTTCAGGTCTTACTCGTCCTGCTTTGTATCCATTTGCTGCCAGCCAATATCCTTATCCGATGCTAAGCCCCGACATGTCTCAAGTAGCTTCGTGGTAAGTTTTTGAATCAAATACGTAACTTTTAACAGTTCAAAGACTAGTTTTTTTTTCGTATTTTTAAACATCTTAATTTTTTTTATTTTCAATCTAAAAATTTTTTCGACTTTTAAAATATGTCAGATGACCATCTAAAAGTTGGAGCTGGAAAATATAATAGTAATTGCAGGAGTAAAGTATATTAATAATAGCGAACGAAGTTTTATATAAAATAAAGAATAATTTTAATGCGTTTCTGAAATCTATATATATATATATTATAATTCAATCAACACTCAATCTTGATGACAAAACATGACCAAAACCACATTTTTGAACTACCTCAGTAAAAGTTTTGCTTTATTTGATACTAATTATACTCTTTTTCTTAAATATTTTTTTTTGGAAAAAAAAGAGTATATTGGGCTTGTGAAATGTCCGGCCGACCGTCCGTCTGTCTGTATGAACGCAGTTTTCCCACAGTTTTGAAGATAGAGCAACCAAACTTGGTATTCATGTTGATATATACCATAGTAAGACAAAGTGTCAAGATCATTGACTGCAACGTTGGTATATACCATAGTCTGAAAAAGTGTCAAGATCTAATAATTTTGCCACGAACACCCCCGCTGTTGCAATCCAGCAAAGTTTGTTTCTCCCAAACCTGTAGAGAGGGCCCAACCAAATTTGAATTGATGGCAAAACTTGAAAAATTTGAGTAAAAATCCCATTACCACGGACACTTCTGACTGTAAAATAGAGTATATCGCAGTCGGGTACATCCGACTGCAACGTTCTTACTTGTTTTGAAGTCTGCGAGCGTAGAAATTCAACATTTACATATCAATGTAAATATTTAATATTCAAACAAAAAATTCAATACAATATATTTTCAGGCACACACCATCGGTATACTCTGCATCTAGTTTTAGAACCCCTTATCCCTCCTCATTACCAATTAATACAACGCTATCGAGGTGATTATAAAACGCTCTTATATGCTTTTGCGGATATTATATGATTAAAACTAATCATATTTCAATTGCAGCGATTTCCCATTTAGATTCTCAGCGAGTCTGTTGCCTTCTGTTCATACACCCCACCACGTTCTTAATTCACATCCTGCGATTGTGGCATGTAGTTCTAAACAGGATTGCGGCGTACAGGATACCACAACGAACAATCGATATTCAAGGTAAGATATCTACACTTTTATTATACAAACATTATTATTTCGAGGCATTTGGACATAACAAAATATGACAAAGGCACCAGAAAATATCATTTTAATATGAAATGTTTAAGAAAAATATCAAAGTTATCAAACTGATTTGAAATTTTATCAAAACGATATAATAAACAATGAATTTGTTTGTGGAGATTTATTCATAAGGTTTCGAAAAAGTTATCACTTGTTAAAATCTTTGGCAGAAGTGTCAATCTATAGCCATTTCAGCAATTCAACATTTTTCAAATTTTTTCAAAACATAAAATATTTGGCCAAAAATACAATTGCCACGCCCACTCCCGACTCCGTGAAGTGGCTAAAAAAAGAGTACATCGCAGTCGGAAGTACCCGACTGCAACGTTGTTACTTGTTTAAAATCAGTAATGCTATACGCAAGTAATAGTGAAACAACTCACTAAAAAAAATCTAATAAAAAAAAAAACGTTTTCAAATTTTTTTTAAAAGATGTTCTGTCATAGGAAAAATTGCTTTCGTGATCAGAAAAAGTGATTTTAGCTCCACCCCTTTTTTAGTGTTGTATAGTGTTCTATTGTTGTATTAGTTCTTTTAATTATGAATTGTTTTAGCATCGAAGATATAAATTCTATCATTATATCTGAATAATACAAAAAATTATTCTGTATTAAGTTAATTTTAAAAATTACTTAATTCTTAATAATACATATAACTTTGCAGAATTGAAATTTCGATAAATGTTGAAATTTTCATTACTGCTGTTGAGCTATTGAATTAAATCTGATCTAAAAGGCTTTATTCAATGCTTGAAAATCGTATTTAAATGTAAAATGGGAACAATTAAGGAAAATGACTGTCGCAGTACCTTTTCGAATGTGGAAACCAGAACACGCCTGATAATCTTAAATCTTTTATATTCATTTTGTAATATGTAAACTATGTCAAGTTGATTTTAAATAAGGTCTAAGTACGTTCTAAATAGGTCCACAAATACCAAAAGTTAATTCTGAAAGACTTTTTATGGCTTCTTTTTATACTCTGTTTTCCAAAATGGAAAAAAAGAGTATATTGGGTTTGTGAAATGTCCGTCTGTCCGTCTGTCTGTCCGTCTGTCCGTATGAACGCAGGTTTTTTCCACAATTTTGAAGCTAGAGCATCCAAACTTGGCATACATGTTGGTATATACCATAGTAATACAAAGTGTCAAGATCTCCCCCCCACCCCTTCCCCCACAAACCGCAAAAACCTATATCTTCCACAGTTTTACAGCTAGAGTAACCAAATTTGACATAAAGACTAGTGACCACACCCTTGACCGACCTGCCAAAAAAAAATATGCCACGCCCACTACCACCCCCGCAAATGAGCTAAACCTGTATCTCCTACACCCTTATAGCTAGAAACCCCAAATTTTGCAGTATGACTCCATTTGAACTCTTCGATAGATTGGAGAAAAAAATTTTTACGTACAGAAAACAGAGTATATCGCAGTCGGGTGAGCCCGACTGCAACGTTCTTACTTGTTTAAAATTGCTACAAAAATCTTACTAACTATATCAAGTAATTATTTGTTTTTATTTTGAACGAAATGTAACGGCTTAAAAACGTAACAAATAGTTTAAATCTTATTAATGCAATTAAATTAAATTACAAAAAACTTTTAAACGCTGTGAGTTGAGTATGAATTAACTTTTAAATCTATGAGAAGATATTCAGATATTTATGATCCACAATCAGATATATTTTCACATTCGGTCATTAACACGGATATACCGCTAGTTCAAAAGTTCATTGGGTGGGCGCTTTACAGACGCCATATTTAATTTACCCACAACCCACTTGAATGCCTACACACACACAAACACACGCACACACACATATACACACACACACACACACACACATATACACACACACACATATATACACACACACACACACACACATATACACACACACACATATACACACACACACACACACACACACACACACACACACACACACACACACACACACACACACACACACACACACACACACACACACACACACACACACACACACACACACACACACACACACACACACACACACACACACACACACACACACACACACACACACACACACACACACACACACACACATACACATACACACATACACATTATAGACATGTAAACTTTCCTATTGGCCCTCTCAATAGTTCGCGTCTGCGCATTAAATTCCATCCCCTAATGTTAGCATTGCCCCTTAATTTCCGAATCAATTCGCAATGAAACCAAGGCATTTTATAATTTCTTCATTAAATTACTTATATCGTATCATTTTTAAATGCTGTGACCAATTTACATAGCTTACGCAACAATTTAAACTACTTTTTGAGTTGATTTGCAGCAAAACCCGAAATTTGTATGCCCTTTTAAATGTATGTAGGTATTAAATAAAATAATAAAAAATTGCAAATATATGTCAAATATGTTACAGCATATGACATGTACGACCTAATTAGGTACATACATATATAGTACATATGTGCAAATGGTTCGAGAAAAGCGTACCTTTCATTTTGAAATTCTTTCGGAACAATCAAAATTGTTGTGATTAATTGTTTCTGCTTGGTCGTATAAGAACAATTATTGCTGGTATAAGTTTTGACTAAGGGAGAGTGTTCTATAAACGTAACTAATTAGAGATATGTTAACAATATAGAAATCAAATTTAAATTTTTTTTTTGCCACGGCCACTAAGAATTACTTCCTTTGAAAAACTGCTAGTATCTTATAAAATATTTTCATTTTCTATTGTTCGAATGACGTATGGTACAAATTAAAAAAAAGAAATGGT
Source organism: Hirtodrosophila cameraria (assembly GCA_949708635.1). Classification (NCBI taxonomy): domain Eukaryota; kingdom Metazoa; phylum Arthropoda; class Insecta; order Diptera; family Drosophilidae; genus Hirtodrosophila; species Hirtodrosophila cameraria. The sequence goes on from OX453092.1 coordinate 957,504, forward strand.
CTTACAACTTTGTTCAATCATTCCGATTGTAAGGATCCTACTTGCCTGCAGAAAAAACGCATCTGTGTCAAGTTTTTCAAAATAGCCTCAAAACTGAGGGTGTTGTTTGCATGGTGATAGAAGGTATCGACTAAGCTCGTCGTTTATCAAGAATAGATATACTTTACTTGTTTAAGCACGACTTTTACATTTCGTTAAGTGCAAACATATATAGACATTTCCAGACAAAGGTCCACCAGCACCAAACATTTCAAAGTCATTACTAGTACCTATGACTGCTGAATTATATGCTTTGATCGGAGTAAATTGTTAGAAATTTATATTTTTTACATTTATTTAAATCTAACAAATTAAAAACCAGTTCAATAATAATAATAAATAAAGGGAGGATGGTGTCTCACTTCAGAGACAAGGCACTGCGACCAGGTGTCGGTCCTTTGTACCATGTGGTTCCCTATGGGGACAAGAGTTGCTCAACCTCCATTATGAAGGAGAGCAGGTCTTGTGTCGAGGACTTCCTAATCTGTGCTGGGGAATCAAATTCCCTGTGCAGATATTTCCTCCTACTCCAAATAATGGCTGGGCACTCACATAAAATGTGCTTAGTAGTCTCGTCATCCTCCTTGCAGAGTCTGCACTCTGTGTCGGGGGATAAGCGCATCTTGTGAAGGTGATATTTGATCTGTGAGATAGGCCACCAGAAGCCGCGAATCCGTCCTTGATATCAACTTTGTTTTGCTAACTATGTGTGGGTTCACCAGCTCTTTAGCTTGGGGTAAACCCGGTCTCGTGGACCAGTAAAACTCCCTGTCCTTTGCTGACCATTCCTCGATCAAGGTTTTGATAGAGGCCCAGCCCAACCCGCAGTAAGGTTCCGGGCCTAAGAGAGGGGTTGCGGAGCCGGACCTTGCCAGCTCGTCCGCAATTTCGTTGCCGGGGATGCCGGAATGCCCTGGGACCCAACAGATGGTGACCCGGTTACGTTGGGAGACTTGCTGATGGCTGTTCCACCAATCTGCAACCAGTGCTGAGCTTATTTTCCAAGAGGAAAGAGCTTTTATAGCTGCTTGGCTATCCGTGAAGATATTTTTGTTGGCTTCTCTTATCCCTTTATCAAGTATAATTTTAGAGCAAGACTCTATGGCGTGAATCTCCAAAAGATAAACTCTGGGCCAGATGCCCATTGCAATTGAGATTCTGGTGTTGGGTCCTACGATCCCAGCACCAACCAATTGGTCTGTTTTTGATCCATCAGTGAACCACTGCAGGCTCACTCGATCGCTACAAGGGCTACCATCATCCCATTCCCTACGGTCTCGAATTAGGGTCCTGAATCTCGCCCCGAAGAAGAGTTCCGTGGTCTTAAAATCAGTTCTGTTGCAGATCGTTTAGCCAGGAATTGTTTTAATGAGACTAGCATGACCAGAGTCTACTGCTGGCAACCCATCTGTGATTTTAATTCTCAGAAGGCTCAAAGAAGCAGATTTCTTTACGTGCAGGTGCAGCGGAGTCAGTCCAATGACTGTCTCGAGTGCTGCAGTATGACATGCACGCATTGCCCCGTAAGTGCTACGCATACGAGCCTCTGAAGTTTGCTGCACTATTGTATGGCAGTTTTCTGTTGTATCTTTGGACACCAAACAAGGGCAGCGTAAGTCACAACAGGCCTGACCATCATGCAGTACAGCCATATAATGGCTTTGGAGTCTAATCCCCACGTCTTACCAAAGAGCCTACGACACGCCCACATGGCATGGGTTCCTTTGGTCAACGTTTTGTTTAGGTGAGAGTTCCAGTTTAGTCGGTTATCCAGGTTCACACCCATATATTTGACCTTGTTGGAGAGCTCCACGGGTGCTCCGCCGATGTAGAGCTGGCCGACATCAACGAAGTACCGTGTTGTTTATGTTTAGACCCACTACTGTACACCATCCAAGGATCGTGTTGAGTGCTCTTTGCATCAGTTCGGTGATGGTTGGGCCGAACTTCCCAGAGACTATAATAGCCAGTTCATTAGCATACCCTATAGTATATATGCCTAGCCTTGATATTTCTCTAGTAGTCTATCACTAAGGACCATAAAAGGGGAGACAAGACCCCGCCCTGTGGACACCCTTTGACCGCTCGAATGCAGACAGTAGTGGCATTAAGTGTAGATTTAATGTCTCGGAGCACTAACATTTTCTCTATCCAAGTGATAGAGGCATTGTCAATGCCCCTGGACTCTAAGGCCCTAGTTATGCATTGATAGCCAGTATTATCGAAGGCACCTACGACGTCAAGAAAAGAGGACAAAGCAATTTCCTCAAATGCCTTCTCAATTTTACTGACTACATGGTGAAGAGCGACCTCTGTCGATCTGCTTTTCATTTAGGCGAACTGTGTGTGGTGCAGTGGTTTGGTATCTTGCAGTGTGCACTGGATATGCAAGTCCAACAGCCGTTCTGCGGTTTTAAGCAGAAAGGATGTGAGGCTGATTGTCCTGTAAGACTAAGGGAGGTCATGGGGACGGTTTCCTTGCTTGGTGATAAAAACCACATTTACCTCCCTCCAGGGAACTGGAATGTACCCCCAAGTGAAACTCGCTCTAAGTAGGCCAATTAGTGGAAATGTAGAAATGATCTTATCTAGGCTGTATTGCAGCAAGGCCGGGAAAATCTGGTGCCCCCCAGGTGCTTTAAAGGGAGAGAAAGATTTAATGCCCCACCTGACCTTATCAGGATCAAAGATGACTCCCGACAGACTATGACCACGTCTAGCATCCTCGCCAACACTCGGATTGCCTGGGCCAATTACAGAATCGGGAAAGTGCACCTACAACCGTAGCTGAAGTGTCTCCTGTCGATCCTATCTGCAAAAAGCATCTGTTCTTTTGAGGAGCACCACTCCATTAGATGACCCTTTGGCCAATACCTTTTGCGATCTAATTGCTACTGGAAGTGACTTCACACTTTCACAGTAGATGCGCCAGGTATCGCGTTTGAAGCGTCTAATGCTTTTGTTGAATTCAGTGAGTGCGCATCTGTATGCGTCCCACGAATTTCTATTTGACTTAGCCCGATTAAAGAGCCGTCGGACTTCCCTTCTTTCCAGTTCAATAACTATCACGAAAACATCCACTGAAATCTGGAAAAATGGATTTATGCAGCAAAATAAAACTTATTTGGTAAAGCGTGGTTTTTAAATTTGGCGGCAAAACAAAAGCAGTTGATTAATTTGGACTCTACAGAAAATGTTACATTTAACATAAATTTTTACTTATTTCAAAAAGAGCAGACCCCTAACAGCCGATTGTCAAACAGCTGTTAAAAACATGTTCAAGGCAATAAACAAATTACGGCAGGAAGTGTCAGGAAAAATATTAACACTGGCAACGCTAAACTTCCACACTTCTCTCTCTGTTTACCTTGGCACAGGTGCTTCTTTTTGTTGCGAGCAGTACATAAGTATGTATATCAGAATGGGCCAGAACAGACCACTGGAACATATAGCTGCCATAGGAACGATTGTTCGAAAATTTTGTTTTTCAAGATAACTCGACCAAACTTGTCAGTTTTATATACTAGCATTTTCTAAAACAAAATTTTAAAAAAAATCAGACCACTATACCTTATAGCTGCCATAGGAACAATCGGTTGAAAAATTAGATTTATAAGAACAACCTTTCTGGAAGGAGGTATAAAGCCCAACCTAACTTTTCTTGTTATACTCTTTTTTCATTATTTTTTCAAATAAATTAAAAAGTTGAGTATATTGGGCTTGTGATATATGTGTCTGCCCGTCTGTCCTTCCGTCTGTATGAACGCAGTTTTTTCCATAGTTTTGAAGCTCGAGCAACCAAACTTGGTATACATGTTGATATATACCAGGCGAGGCTCGCACCGTTAGTTTTGCCAATTGGCGCCTAGAAGTCGGATAGTGTGAAATCGAGGCCTCAGTGCAAAAAAAAAACAAAAAACAACCGTTGGGTCTCAAGTCGCGACCGCAGTGCAAAAAAAAAAAATATATAATAACCGTTAGGTTCCCGCATGCATACGCACACTGACGAAATAGAACCAAAAAACTAATAAGCTTCAATAACTTTGTTATGTTTTTAAGCGACGCTACATTTCGGTTTTACTTTTTGTTTCGTTCAGTGTATTTATCTTTTGGAGTAGCTGACATATGTTTTACGACCCCTGCAGCTATTTTTGTTGTAGATTTTGTTGTAGCTCGCCGGCCAAAATTGGCTGCCCATCACTGATATGTGATATATACCATAGTCAGACAAAGTGTCAATATATCCACACCACCCCCACCCCTTCTCCCACAAACGGCAAAAACCTATATCTTCCGTAGTTTTACAGCTAGAGTAACCAAATTTAGCACACTGGCTACTAATCACTTCCTTGATTGATCTGACTAAAAAAATTAGGCCACGACCACCCCCGCCCGCACAAATGAGCACACCCCTTTAGCTAGAATCATCAAATTTTTGCAGGTTGAATTCCGTTGCCCTATGAAATAAATTGGATAAAAATAATTTTGCCGCGCCCACCCCCACCATTCGAATCAAGCAATGTTTGTTTCTCCCAAACATGTAGAACTGGCCCAACCAAATTTACATTCATGGCAAAACTTAAAAGATTTGAGCAAAAATTCAAATGGCACGCCCACTTCTGACTCCGCAAAGAGGTGAAAAAAAAGTATATCGCAATTGCGACTGCAACGTTTTTACTTGTTTTTTACTCCCTGTTCCCATTAAAAATGGGAAAAAAGGACTTATAAAGTACTGCAAATGTATGTAACAGACAGAAGGAAGCATTTGTATATACATATATTTATTCTTGATCAGCATCAACAGCCGAGTCGTTACAGCCATGTCCGTCTGCCCGTCTGTATGAACGCGTCGATCTCCGAGACTATAAGAGCTAGAGCCACCAAGCTTGGCATACAGGTTCCTGTATACCATACGCAGATCAAGTTTACTTCAAATTTCGGAGACACCCAACCCCCCGTCGGAAACACCCCACCCCCGTTTTAGCAGGCAGAAGCAACAGTTTTACAGGCACTGGACAAGTTAAGTGCGCTGCTTGCTTGCGGTGCCGCTGAACTGCTTGAAGTGCAAGTTGGGAGCAGGAAGTCTCGTAGTCGGGCACACTCGACTAGATCATTGTTGTTTTTAAGTAGTTTAATTTCAATAGGTTGTCTTGTAGGCCTTTGTACAAAAATCAATCATACCTTCCTATTTTACCACCACTTTACAAATCATTTTTTTCAAAATCCATTAAAAATTGAATTACTGTCCAAAAACTATCAGTTGATTACGTAAGCAAAAGCAATAAGGGGGAAATTTCTGTTATCGTAAAAATACAGGGTGTTATCGGCTGATTACGTAAAGCAAAAGCAAATAGGGGGAAATTTCTGTAAACGTGAAAATATAGGGAATTATCGGCAGCACTTTTGGCTCAATATTGTTTGCAACAGATGGCGCCACTGTGCATAACATTAACAGTTACACAACCGTTCACGCTAGCGAACGACTATTGACATTGTTGTGCTTGTATTGTCGCTGAACTGCTTATAGAACAATAAATGCACTGCTTGTTACAAGTATTTTTTGTTGCATAAAATGCAGTGAATGTTTTGTTTATTTGCCCAATCATTTTTTAACAACTTCATTTGTTTTTAGTCTCGAAACGAACATAAAATTCTAAATGAAACCAATTTTCTCATGATTTAAGCAAAGAAAAAGTATCAAACCTTTGCAAACCATTTATCAATGACTTTATTTGTTGGGACCCGGCTAACGTTTCTAAATGTGTATATTTTGTAAGAAAATTATAATTAACTTTTCAAAATTGTAAAACTGGATACTCAGCTTATCTATACTATGTATTGAAAATGTAGGGTATATTTGTTTTAACAGTATCAAGAGTTTAGCTTATATGAGCTTTTCACGGTACTGTCGATATTCTAACAAATTAATAAGTCAAAATTTTGATTTGTTCTCAGAGACGAAGAATGAATGTTGCTCTCATTGCGCAACAATTTGCTGCATTGGCGCACGCCGGCCTCTCGCTCTCTCTCTCTCTGTCTCTCTGTCGCCGAGAGATGAGATAGGCGACTGTCGCAACCACTGCAAATAGTTAGCTTTAAAGCCCCCGAAAGTCGGAAGTAATTCGTCAAATTGTTGTGCAGGCAGTATATACTCGTTAGCAAAAATCAAAGAAATTGAAAACATCAAAACGAGTTGCGAGTGCGAAACCAACAATTTTTCTTTTAATTATTTTAAAGTGAATACATTTCAGTGCATCGGTATCAGCAATTGTTTAAAAATATTTGGTGAAAGGTGTTGTGTAGAGTTCAGGTTAAACTTCTAGACACATACTCCAAAAATAAATGCATATGCAATGCATTTCAAATGAGCCTGTGTGAAGATGATGTGAAGATGGAGAACTTTGTCTGTAACAATAATGCAGAAAACATAATTTTGAATATGTTGTCAGCAGTTGAATTGAAATAATTAGAATGTGCTATTTGTAATTAGAGAAAATGTATCTACACCAGCATATCTATATCTATATACAACATAAATATGTATAAATATATATATATATTTATATATATATATATATATATATATATATATATTAATTGTGTTTAAAGCATCATCGGTCATACATCAACTCAGAGCTATACATACAGACAACAGATATACTCTCACAAACCAATCCATTCCACTCCACTCGCACTCGCTCAGCGGCAAGAGAACTAACTATTTACAATATAGTCAAAATTACAGCCAAAAGTTGCGAGTCAAATTGAAATCAAGCTTTGGATACAAATGAATATATTTATACATATGCATCATAAATAAATAACTACCTAGTTATGTGTGCGCAATGAGATAAAATCAATAATGTGAATAACGTGAAAACTAAAACTAAACTTAAGTGGAAATAACAATAAGATTTCAAAAATTAATGTCGAAATTGAATTCAAAACCAAAACCATAATGCAAAAGACTAAAGCAGTTCATAGATTTATAAAGTATACACTTATTTGATTTTGTTAGTTATTCGCATAATTGCATATATATGGAAAATATTTCCATGCTCTCCCTACTCAAAATTCTATTCTCAAATCCGCAACAGGCAGGCAACAAGGTTATTGTTATGCCTACTGCGCCTGTCTGACAACGTCCTGAAAAAGAGAAAGCTAAAGAGAGAGAGAGAGAGACACTGTGAGAAATTTTGGCAGAGCTTTTTATATACAGCATCCACGAGTGCAGCTTAGAGATTCATTAAATACCCTCTCTGAGAACAGAACAGTGGGAAAGCCTTATTATTTTTATACAATTTAATAGGAATGGAGCATGGTGTAGGTCAAGAATAAAAATAAATCATCTATGCAATAATTATTAATATACATACTTAATCTACTTTTTTTTCATATGTTCGGTTATTATAAATCAAACCACACAAGAAGTTAAATATTAACATCATCTATCAAGTTTAAAATGTTTATACTTCTTTTTATCTCCCCAAAATTGAAAGAATAGAGTATATTGAGTTTGTGAAAAGTCCGTCAGTCTGTCCGTCCGACCGTCTGTCTGCATGAATGCAGCTTTTTCCACAGTTTTGAAGTCGAGCAACCAAACTTTGTATATATGTTGATATATGTCATAGGCAGATAAAGTGTCAAGATTTCCCTCATACCCTCTCCCACAATCGGCAACATTTCGTGATAAAAATTATCGGGGGTCTCTAGAGATTTTCGGTTGGTTTACATTTTAATTCGCTCAACACAACAGACAGTGCTAAAAAGCTTTGAGGTATTAAGTTTTTTGACTTATGAAAGAGCAATTTCAGCTATTTCAATTGAACTGAAACCAATTTATAGCCAAATTAAATATCATAGGTGTCAAAAAGCCGTCATTCTGTTGGTTTCAAAGCTCTAGAAAAATTACTAAGATTTTGTTGAGAGCACCAGAAAAATCAATTTTAAAAATAAAATAAATTTTTCTAATGAAAACCAAAATGTTTTTCCGAACTTTTTGCATTATTTTTTATAAACATTTGTTTAGGCTATTAATTTTACATTTTATAAAATCTCCATTAAAAACAGTCAACCAGACCAAACGAAAATAAGATCGTAATTGACTGCTACAGAAATCTGGCGGGCTACAAGTTTTTTTATTTTTTTGTTCAATAGTTTAAAATAATAATTGCTAAAAAAAGTTAGGGTACTAACACTTTAATAAACAATTATTTTAATACATTTTTTTTTTATTAAAAAGACTATTAAAAGTGCTAATAAATTTAAAACAAAATTTTTTAAAATCAAAATTTCTTGAGCTTTCTGTGACACCTAAGACACCTAAGTATAATACCCTTTGTAAGACTATACAAATCAACCCCATTTTCAGAACATCTAAATATGATACAATTAAGTTGAATTCTAAAAAAAAAGTGAACAAATTATAAAAGATCATTTAACATACATATGTGAGCAGATAGTGATTAAATTAAATTGTTCATTGAATAATAATAATTGAAAACATAATATACATATAGATTTAAAAACTCAACTTAATTACATAATTCATCAAATTGAGCAACAAAAGCAAATGTCACTTGAAGCGACACTAAAGCCGCAAGTGCCAAAATTATTAGGCTACTCTGTGCTGGATTCACAGAGCGATAATCAATATTTCGAATATATAAAGCGATTTCAAGCCTCGACTGATCAGTGATCAGTGTTATTAAACCAATCTATATAACAACTAAAGTACACAACTCATGTGAACAATAGTTTCGTAGAATCTGTTCGAGTAACTGCAACTGGAAACATCATAAGGTTAATCTGTAAGTGTTATGGATACTGAAAGCACCAAGGACACTTTAGAAGCTACTTCCTCACTTGATTATAGGAAAATACACATTCATGGAAATGATGGCACTGGAGCATCCGAAGGTGATCAAAAACTGAACTAAAATAGGAAAGCAATCGATGGCCAAATAATTAAGAGCAAAACAATAATCGAGATTTTATGCACTATCAATAATGTCGATATTATCTTGCAGCTAAATTATAAAGTCGACTTGCAAGTTTTGTTAATCATTTGAAAAATAAATCGATGGCATTTATATCGATAGTTTTCCCATTTATATATGTTGGCAATCATAATTATCATCATCATTAACAGCAGCGCAGACAAACGAGCACAGCAACAACTTGAAAGCGAACCAATTGGATAATTTTCAAAGTGTCTATGAAGAATACAGTGATCATCTGCCAAAAAGTGAAGCTGTTAAAAAGGAAAAATCAAATTCAAATATTATGGAGCATATATTTAACGCGCCAACAAGCAATGCATTGGTACCACCACCGACGGCAGCAACATCAACATTGATGTCGGAAATGCTATTGCGACAGCAGCAACATGACATGTTTCAGCAATGGTCAACAAAGTTGGAAGATGCTGTTGTACATAATTGGGATCGCGATGCAATATTGGCACGTATATACAGCAATAATATGCTCTCTCAGCAAAAATGCTCTCAACAGCAGCAGCAGCAGCAACAACAACAGCAACAACAGCAACAACAGCAACAACAGCAACATCAGCAGCATCAGCAACAACAACAGCAGCAACAACAGCAGCAAAAACTCTTAGCAACACAATTGCTATATGCTCAATTTTTACAACAGCCGCATATATCATCAGAAGTCGATCGGGAGCGAGAACGTAAGGTGCATATATTGGAATTTTCTGGATTGAAAAAGACTTTGGTTAGTGATGAGACGACAAGGGGCAAATCATTATCATCGACAGGCATATCGCAGGACAACAACAACAACAATCGAACACTAACCGATATTGAACATAATTCTAATCGATCAGATGGATTAGATATAGAGCACAATAAACGCAAATCCGGCAATCGTTTAAAAAACAAATGCACTTCAGCCTCCAAATGTTACTTTTTTCGCGAGCAGAAGAACGTGCTGTTCGATATTAAGAAGGGTCTAGAACAACTGACATTACTTTGCAGTCAATTTCAGGATAATCTAAGTACGCCAACAACAATCACAACAAGCAAAACACATCCTGATGGCGAAACGAACTCAAACTCGAACTCCAACTCAGCGCTTGAAATCACTGTTCATCGTGAATTGGAAAGTAATCGAAGAAAAATTGAGAGCATGTTGGAACAAGTAAGGCGACTTTATCATCAATGGAGCAGTGCCGAGCTATATTATTTACGCAGCCTGCAACGATTGGGTCTCCAGCCGGATACAAAAAGTACAGTGAATGCATCCAGCAGCGACTCCTCGACACCCACACATGATGTTATGGCCCTGGCAGCAATAGCTCTGTCAGCTGAATGCGAATTAGCTACAAATGATGCAACTGATGGCGAAGTGTATCTAAAAGGCAGCTACAAGCAGGAAAATATGAACAACGAAGAACATGAAATAGCTGCAGCATCAACAACAACAACAACAGCTGAAAAAACACGTACGCTGCAGGATATTGAAAATATAATTTTGCAACAGGCGGCAGATGTCGCTCGACAACAACAACAAAATCGAAATTCAAATCCAAATCCCACCACTAATATTGTAAATGGCTATAGTGATAGTACTGAAAGTAGCGATAGTGAAGAATCTTCCGGATGTATTTGGCATCCAAAGAACAGTGCTCGGCTGGGTAATGGGGAGACTGCTGGTACAGCAGCCGAAATTATTTTGGAATATGCATCGCAGTCAAAAAGAAATGAGCTTCTAACAAGTTCCAGCAGCATCTTTAATCCGGCAATTGGTGCTGCTTCTAATCCGCCTAACTCTGAAATTGCCGAGAACTTTCCTGGCCTAAATCTAAATCTAAATCTCACGCGAGCGCTTAACAATCGAGAAAGCGATTCAGTTTATTTAAACGATATTCAGTTCCCGCCAACGCCAGCAACACCACCGACAAGCAGCAACAGCAGTTGCTCCACAGGACCTCTGCATCAGACATCAGGAGCCTTTGCATCAACTACTAGCAGTAAATATCATCGGCGAAAGTCCAGATATGCACGTCGCATCGAAACGCCTACATCAACATCTTCATCGACAAACAATTGTCAGCAGCCGCCGGAGTACACCACAAACGATATGAATGGAAACAACAACAACAACAACAACAATGCATATAAAGTTGTCGCTATTGCCAGTCTGCCAGTGTGTCCTGTTTCTGCAGCTGCCTCGACAATAGCACCAACAGCAACAGTTGCATCCTCAGCATCCATTCGAGTTGCATCCTCAGCTGTGGCAGCCGTTGCCGCATTCCAGGAACGTACCCTTACGGACATGTTCAAGGCCCAGCTGAGCGCTCTGACGACAGCAGCGGGCATTGCCAGTGGATGCGGAAGCGGAAGCGGGAGTGCAAGTGGAAACAGTGCAAGTGGAAACGGAAACGGAGCTGTTCTGAACGAGAGCTGTGATGGCATGCCTATATCTGACGCTCCCTACGATTTGAGCATTGGAACCAGGTTAAAGAAAATGTAAATTTCTTTTATGCCACTCAATTCGATATTTTTGTAAAATAGTATTATTATTTTAATGTACAGCCTTGTTCCGAATTTCACTAACGAATCAATTTCACAGATAGCCTTGTAGCATACTATTTTTGAAGTTGGATAAAATTAAGAAACTGCGTTCATATACTTTGTTTTCGCTACTGAAAGTATGATTAACAGATCTTTGTGGCATTCATTTGAAAGTGAAGATCAGAACATGGCTAATAAATTCGATTTAAAAGTTTAAATGAATATATTATCGAATTATAAATTTGATATTTTCGCACATGTCTTATTTAATATCAATAGTAATGTTCCTGTTTTGCTTTTCACATTTGACTAGATTTTGTGCAAGTGAATTTGCCTTGAGTGTTCCCTTATTCACATATTGACAAGATTTTGCGAAATAATATAATTAAACTTAATATTGAATTCACTTTATTAGCGCAACTACCATATCAACTTGACAATAATGAAAATCGAAACATTTTATCGAAATTACCATCCGCAATATGCTGTGATATATATTGCCGCCAAAAACAATTTTGAATCTTCTCTATAAAAAAAAAAGAAGACATATGGTTTCTTGGCCAAAGTGTCTTAGAATTGTGTGTAGACCATTTTCCGCGCCTACCATTTTGTACTTTTTTCCAAGTATACATACGATTTAAGACTTCACAATCATTAAGTTGATAGAATTTGTGTTTAAAGCTTTTGTTGCAAACAACAACAAAAATTATATACTTTGATAGTAAAATTAATTCGTGGAAATTGTATTGCTAGCCAGCTATAAAAAAAAATGATTTCCAGCTTACTTCGTGTACTTTTCAAGTTCTGAAATTCAAATTGAGATCAAATTAATATCTATTCATATCGTTTTGATACTTTAACTTTGAGGACATTGATGATATTGATGTTTATAATTCGTACAAACTATTTTATTTTTGGTTTAACTTTGATATTTTTCAAAATGAAAATAAAATTTGCAGGGTCAAAATGAAAGGAACTTAATATGCAGTTATTGCGTGTCTACACGTAGCTTTTAAAGACTGTATAAATAAGTATTTTGTCGTGCTTTTCGAAACTAACTTATTTGCATTTGATTGAATTTCAGAAACTTGGATACCAAAAGCTCATCGAATTCGCAAGCGAACGACTGTAAAGATAGTGCAAATGATAAAAAGAAACCACATATCAAGAAACCTCTTAATGCATTTATGCTCTACATGAAAGAAATGCGTGCCAAAGTCGTTGCCGAATGTACACTCAAAGAGTCAGCGGCAATCAATCAGATACTGGGTCGACGGGTAAGCTACAATACATCAAAAAGGGTTCAATCGAATCCAAATTATATTTCCGAAAGCTTCGATAAAACGCGTGATGAAGTTTTCAGAGGGTGGGTTTCGCTTAACGAAACTTATTGTTTATCGAGCTACGAATTACTGTACACGGAAGAAATAACAATAATCTTCTAGTAGATAGACATACGGACTATTGAGACTGATAAGACATATATATTTATATATAGGTACTTAGTATATACAAATATTTAAGAGGACCAATAATAACCATATAGTATATGATATAATATTTAGCCATGTGCTCAATTGCATTTCTGTAAAGACCAAAGAAAAAAAGAAATAAACTTGTTCACTTCGATAGATCAACTTTTGTTCTAGTTTGGTTTATCAGTATCAACACATTGTAAAAAGGACTCAACCTACATCTTAGAACACCCAACTAAGTTCGTTTCAGAATTATTATTATTACTTTTGAATTGAAATCTGTCAAGTGTAATTAAAAACAAGGCTAAATAGAATATGTTATATGTCTCCTCGAATTACAAACAAAACACACTTCCTATAAGTTGCTTATATAACTAGATAAATTGATGCTAACTGATTCTCCAAATTTATATATATTAATGATACTTTTGTAGTGGCACGAACTTTCCCGCGAAGAACAAAGCAAATATTACGAAAAAGCGCGGCAAGAGCGCCAATTGCATATGGAATTGTATCCGGGGTGGAGCGCACGGGATAACTACGGTTATGTGTCAAAAAAGAAAAAGCGTAAAAAAGACAGATCGACAGCGGATTCGGGAGGTATTGCACAAAATTGTCAAATTGTTACACTCTTATTCTTCTAACTGCATTTAACTTTTATGTTTCTTCGTTTCTTGTTTTCGTTTTTCGATTTCAATTTCATTAAAATTACATGCATACGTACACACTTACACAATAATAATAACAATAACAAAAACAATAAAAATAACAATAACAATAACAATAACAATAACAATAACAATTACAATTACAATTACAATTAATATAACAATTGCAATTATAAATAACAAAAAAAGTAACAATAACATTAACACAAGCACACACATTTAACATCAGCTACTAACCCAACACAACAACAACTACAACTAGAAAATAACAATAAATTAAACATTACTATCTATGTAATTTGTGTAAATACTTAGTGTAAACTTAACTCTCGTACCATACTGAAAAACTGAAAAAACCCAAAAACAAAAAATGCAAAACCTAAACGAAATTAAATATTTGAAATGAATCGAAAATTCACAAATTTCGAATCGAAAACTAGAAAGCAGTTTAACTGTTTCGTATTTAGTTTTATAGTTATTACTTAGAAGATTCAATACTAGAAAGCTAACATCCAGATAACTAGAACATTAATAAAACATAAAATGTATGTTTCATATGTACGTTCCTTAGTTTCGCTCTCTCTCTCTCTCTTCGGTAGCCCGAAGCTTAGCTTGTATGTTATAGTACATTTGTGGATCTCATTCAATTTTGTTCACAATATTTATTATTTCATATTTCCAATAACATTTGACGGCCCAGTCTCAGGTGCAGCGACAACATTCTGTTTTAACAACATCTTCCGAACTCTTTCTAATATTTTTCAATTTTCAAATGCTCAAGAAAGTTTCACGTTCATTATCTTCTTCACACACCTTATCAAATTTTCAGCGACTCTTTTGTAATTTCAAAAACAAAGGCATTTTATCAAACTATCAAATGTACATATAAACATTTGTTTCTGTAACATTTTGTTGCTTATATTCCAAATTAAATTTATAGATCCGTATTTTTACCCCAGCCCAAAATGTAAATAAATTTAGCAGTACAGTTTGTTATTTCAAGTTCGCAGACTTCTTTTAGAATTGTTGTTGTTTTTTTTTTTTTTTTTTTTTGAATTGATCGGTTTTTTAAGTATGCCCTTAAAAAACGTTTTTTATCTTAATGAAAGCTTCTAATAACAGTTTAGCAAAATATTAAAGTTTTTGATATTTATAATATTTATAAACGATCTCTCGCTTACGTACACTATTGCATTTATTTAAATATTAAAAGTAAACAAACAAGAAACATATAAATTTGAAATAAGTCGAAATTAGTTTCTTAACTCATCAAAATCCATCTTGAACTAATATCAAAGTCTTGCAATTAATATTCAATTCTGCTTCTATATTGTACAATCAAATTTTGTCTATAAATTTTTTAATTGAATCGATGATTAGCACAATCGATCAATCGATTTTAACAGAAATGTTTAATTAAATTATTTATCGCATAAAAAACTAGGTTAGTCCCTGTACTGTTGGGGTATGGTCCATCAAATTGTTGATGGGTGGGGGGCGGGGGGGATACATCGAACACTCAATAATGATTATAAAATTTGTCCCGTCCAAACATGTTAATACGGCTGAGAATTTCAATTTCGACCATAATGTACGAGTATGTGGCTATAAGAATCCTTTACTAAGTTTACTTCCTGCATTTTGTTTTTAAATGTTCCAATCACATTCAAAATAGATTCAAATGAAATGGTAAGGAAGACATCTTCAAGGATTGTTGTCAAAAACTATTTAGATGCTCAATTTTCGATATTTTCATATATCTTTGAATTATGGTACGCTACACTGATCGTCCATTCTGGGTTTTACAAAGTTGAGCAGTAAACTGCTGGCTTTCAAAAACGATTTAGAAGCTCCATTTTCGATATTTTCGAATATCATTGATTTCTGGTACGCTTCTATTAAGTGCTTCTGTTTGTAATAATAGATTAGTAGGGTAGCTCATAGTCGTTTACTTTCGACTAGATAGATAAACTTAAAATGAATAACTCCAAACTTAAGACTACACATATTCAGTATATGTATTTTGCCTTGTAAAACAGTTTTTTTATAATAAAAAAAATAATCAATTTATTAGAGCTAGTTTCTATTACAGGTATAAAATATAGTTTGATTCTTATCAAACTTGATCAAGCTATGGAGTTAGGCAAACTGCAGTTGCTTAGTTTGTTTGATATATCAATTTACGATTTCGGATTAAGAAATTAAATTAATTCCAATCAAATTTATTTAAATTATAAAATACCTCAAAATTGTTTTAAAAGCGCACGGAATCTGTTTAAAATAATTTAGGATAAAAGCTGTCTGTTTTTCTACGTGAATTTGGCAATTACTTTTCAATTCACATTCGAACTTTGTGAATTAAGAAATGGGAGCATGCCAGGTTGAAAATAAGAGTTATTCTGAAACTTGAATTTTAAATATAAATATAAAATATGTCAATGCAAATTTTAATTAATCTTTATGTCACATAAGATTTTTAGCACTGTTTTTACCTCCCATAATTCACATCAAATGAAAATTTTTCATATGCAACAGTTTTCAATGAACATAGATTTCAATCTAAGAAAAATGTGTTAATTGCATTTTTATTAACCAAATTTGTCCTTTTTGCTTAAATAAGCCAGATTCATTATGAATTCATTAATTTGTTTTAATTCAAACCAGTATCAATTTCAAATAAGTTGAATTGAAAAGTTTGTCAGTGACAAACGAAAATGTTACAATCGAGAGTGCTCGACTAGACTCTACTCTTAACGCTTACCGTTAGCGCTCACCGATTTCCATTTGCAGCAATGAAACGATCGTGTGTGTATGTGTGTTCGAATCTTTTTTTATTTTGAATAAAGCTTTTGATTGTTTGAGCATTTCATTTAAAGTGGATACTGGGCTTTAAACAGTTGATTTCCGCTATTAAGTTTGTACACCTTAACACCTTGTTAGAAATTCAATTACAATAGTTTTGTTTTATTTAAATAGTTGATGAACTTTATGTTACTTATAAACGCTTGTTGTTTTCTTTTCTCTAATGCTGTATTGGTAGATATGAAGTATAACAAAGCACGCAAACTTTTCTTATGTTATTTGCAAACAGCGAGAAGTTTGAAGAAAAATGTAAAAATAAAGCAAAATTAGATTGGGAAACCAATTCCGACTGAGAGCAGTACTTGAAAGTAATGTAAATGCCTTTCGACGAACCTGAACTTATGTAACAATAACTGTTCTATGTTAGTTCTGATATAATTAGGATTTATTAGAACTTTGTTAAAGCTTTCTAGAATCTTTAGGAGGGGTTCAGAGCATTAATTGGCAAAAAAAAAACAATACACTCACGCTCACACGAACACAATACGATATATCTATATAAAATTGGCAAGCAAAAAGTCCAGCGAGCAGTAAAATATGCTGACAAAAAAAGAAAACATTTCATTTAATTTAATGCTATCATTTCCATAGTTTCTTGAATACAAGAATCATAAATATACATATGAATTGAATTGAAAAAAAAAAAAAACAAAAAAAACACAATATTCTTAACGTGTGGACTTGAAATTGGCGAATGCATGCCGTATCCCGAAACCGTCTACAAGATCGATCCGTCAAAGCTTTTCCAACGATAACGAGTCTCGATTCTTCGATATATATCCAATACATGCGTACTGGGGCACGTAATGCCCCCGATTTGATTTGATTTGATTTGAGTGATAGGCGGACGCCTTATAGTTAAAAACATAACTAGCATGTAAAAAACGTCACCGATTGATTAATGTATCTGCATATTATCTATCTTTATTTAATTTCATAATTTTGATTTGCGCATATCGCAACAATATCTGACAAACACAATTCGATTGATCGCCTCTCGAAACGAAAACGACAAAACGTTATTTTGAACGTTTTGAAATCCGCACCGATTGCACACATCCAACCAAATCAACCCAACTACTATTTGCACTCAACTCTTTTTGCTCGCTCGATCGATCGCATATGCCAATATATGTTATATCAATACCACAATCAATACCACAATCAATACCCCAGTGGCATGCCTTGGGGCGTGAGGAGCAGGCCAAGTATTACGAGCTGGCGCGAAGGGAACGCCAACTGCACATGCAGATGTATCCCGATTGGAGTTCACGCACGAATGCCTCACGCGGCAAGAAGCGGAAACGGAAGCAAGATGCCAACGACGCAGGAGGTTAGATACATAATTTTCTTACAACTATTGTACGATAAACATACATATGTACTTTATCATACCAACAAAATCAAATCCAACAAAATCAATTATCAAAACCAAAATCAAACAGGGGTATTCACGATAGATGAGTTGACTCTATGAGTTCCTGAGTCTGAGTTTGTGAACTGTCTATTTCTAACATATAACACACTTAATAACAACAAAATTTGTTCATCAAGTTTTTTCCTGAGAGTTGGATGCAAAAAATTCTGTGCGTTCTACATTTCACGCAACTAACTATTTTCTTTTCAATATTCTGTAAAAGTTCAATTAAAGCTGTTTCTGGCTAATTATTAGGGCATAAAAATATTAATACATACATTTTCCTGATTTGACGTCGTCTAATGAAGTTAAACATTTGATAGGAAATGATAAAGTTCTACAACAAAAATCGCCCTTAAAAAGAGGCCAAGGGTACATCGCCCAGCTTTTAAGAGTTTTTTTTTTCTAGAATCTAGGTTTTGAAACGAAAAAACGAAATTTCATAATAGAAATAAAAGCCCTTATAATAATGGTATTTTTCCTTAATTGTAGGACGCCTCTTTCCTGCAACTAGTGCAGTTTTCCTTAAACACAAGAAAATAGTTTCTTAAAAATATGGTAAATTTTTCTTAAAAATTAAAGCAAATTAAAAAAATAAATTTTTATATAAATTAGAAATATATTTTGACAATTTGTCCTTAAATATAATGTAATTTTCTAAATACAAGAAAATATTTTATTAAAAGTAGAAAATTTTTTTGAATTTAAGGTCAAATTAAATTTTAGTCAATTTTTTATATTTCAGGCCATTTTTTTTTTTTTTTTCTGAGTGATAAATCGAGTTACAAATATGCAGAAGATGATGACAGCTGAAAATCTCAGCAATTCACCAACTCATCTACTCAACTCTCCATCGAAAATACTATAAATATCAAAATTAAATGAACAAAATTTAAAAAAAAAAAAAATAATAAAAAAAAAGTAAAAGAAACAAAGCCAGACGAACTTTAAATGATCAGAAATATATTTCGATCAGACAAATTCATCTTAAATAAACGTGTACTATCTGTGTGATACATACATATATAAGATAAGACAAAAAGTTATTATTGTGGCCAAGGCTTTGCGATTGGAAAGAGGTTGAGCAATGTTATATGGATAAAAATAAATAAAAAGGAAACTTTACACACTTACAAGAATAAGACATAAAAAAAGCAGACACTTACATAACTTATTTATGAATTAAATATGAGTTATAGGAACTACTTACATACTATACTATACTATACTATACTATATTATACTATATGTATATAGGAACTGCACCTTGACATGTGTCCTGTAAATAATTAGCATCTCACTTTGCATACACATATCTAAAACATGCTTGCAGGCAGTTCTTTCGGCCATGCCGAAGACTATTCTATAATCATTTTATCATCATACATAGTACACTTACTATATATCATCCATCAAATAATATTATACTTTTACTTACATATGTATGTTATGTATGTCTGATTGTCAAAATATGATTATGTTCAACAATTTGCCACCCAAACTTCATGCCTGATAAAAAAAAATAAAAAAAAAATGCATTTATATGGCCTTTATGAAACAAAACATAGTTATATTATAAAGTATTTAGTGCATGCGCAATTTCAAATTATAATTTATTTAATTTTGCTTTTAAAATATATAAATATATATTAGTTAACATATAGTCAGATTCCACTGACATTCATTTTACAAACAATTTGTTGACTGTTAATAGAAAAAAGAACGTTGCAGTCGGATATACCCTATCCTAAAAAAAGAAAAGAATATAAAAAACTAAATTCCTATTCCAAGTTTGTAATATCGAAAAATTTGAGTGTATGTCTAAAAGTATTTGGTTAGATCTAACATTTATAATATGCTTAAACGCTCTTTAGACGATGCAAGATCTTGTATGACAAAATATCAGCTTCATATGTTTGGAAAATTGAGAGAGGGAGATTGCTTGCTTCTTTGTGATTAGCCGATGACATTCGTTTAAAACAGTTAACATTTTTGTAGCCTATATAAATATGTGAACAGGAAAATGACGTAAAAAGAGAGTCAGTGGAATTCCTAATAATGTAAAACTTTAAAATTAATTGTCAATTTTGAAAGAAGTTTAGTTTGAGTCTTAACTATCTATTTGTATTTGTAAATTTCGATTTTCTTATTTGTTATTCTTATCGTATTGTCATTGTCAGAAGTAGTGTAATATTGTAGTCAGTATTAGATTAATGAATGCTTTAACTACTTTCCTGCTGACCAACTAACAATTTCATGTTAATTAACAAAACATTTAACCCCCCTGCTACTCAAAAATACACTCATTGAATTCAAAAACCAAAACTAAACATTTCATTTCTTAGGCAACAACATGAAAAAGTGTCGTGCGCGCTTTGGACTGGATCAGCAGAATCAATGGTGCAAACCGTGCAGGTATGTTTCAATTTGACATCGATCGAAGGCTCCGCTCCTCTTTCTCATACAACTATCATACATAAGTAATAATATAATACAAGAACTAAACAGATGCGTACATACTTGCATACATACATGCATACATACATGCATACATACATGCATACATACCTACACACTGACCATAAAATACTTATAGCCATGCAAATAATTATATATGTATACTGGTACATTCGAGATCTGCATTTTTTTTTTAGCACTAAATTTTCTCTATTTAACTTGCCTATTTCCGGCAATATTATGCAGAAGTAACTTACTTTAGATTTTCTCAATTAATCTTTTGACTAGATTTTTCGGATTGAATTCACTTGCCAATGAAATAGAGGTAATTTCACTACCCATCAGGAATAATGACAATCGACACAATGGAACATTTTATTGCAGAAGTGAATTTCACTTAGGTGTTCTCAATTCCCCTTTTACCTTTGATTTTGTTTACCAAAAGGTATTTCCCGGCTTTGGTCGGGCCAAACTCTTCAATCACTTTTGTAAATTTAACTGCGGCCCATACATTTTTTCTATTTCTATAAATGAGGAATTTAACTAGGCTTTGTTTGGAAAGAACATTCAAATTCAGCTGTATAACTAAGTTTTTCACCAAGGTTTTTATTGAAAACTTGCGGACCCGGGGAACTTCGTCTCGCGCCAATTTAACGCCTTCACATTAACTTCAGAGTAATAATAAAACACGGATATGTAAAATTTCAATGTGATTTATTTGGAATTTATTTTCTATAATCGAATTTCGTGGGAAAAGGACTTCCTCTCCTTTGAATTTGCCCTTAATGATCGTCGCTGAAACGTTAAATCACATTGTTCCATCAGTTTCTTGACGGACAGCCGCGCACAATTGCTCAATTTCAGATTCCGCAACATAATTACGGTCAACCCCACCTTCAGCTATAAATTATGCGGCAAAGTAATTGGCACATCAAGCGACTTTGAAAATTCTGCCGCTTCATTCTCGTCGGTCACACTGTAAACTGATTTGTTCCAATGCTCTTCAGCTCTTAAGTGATTGCACTTTGAATAATAAAATTCAAGTTATCGACGTCCTTATTCTTCGCAGCTGAGATCTTTGTAGGCGATTGCAGGATAGATAAGCCATGCGAAGCGGTTACTGTTGTCGTTAACAGAGCTGTAAACGTTTACAGTTAACAGTACATCTGTTGGAAGCTAGCGAATTTTTCGGAAAGTTTTCACAAAATGTTCTTTTCTCTAAACTTACTCCTGGCAATTACGAGTAGATTTCGCTGTTTCTTATGCCGGTTTTGTTTTTTTCTCCCTAGTTTTGTGTGACTCGGCTGTGATTGTTGATCTTAATATGCCCTGTATGCAATATTGTCAGATGATCTGCCTACTTAAAAAAAGGAAGATAAGCTCTAAATATTATACTTTGTGTTTTTCAATGCATTACAAATTGAAAATGAACTGGGTGACGGTCATATGGGTATCTAATTTTGGCATATATTTTAGTTAGGAAAGAAATAACTGCATATATAATATTTTACTGGCCTTATATGTGTATTTACAAAAATGTATTACACATTTCAGCGGCTTTGCATTTTTGTACCTATGTGTGTATGTACGTAATCTCAGTATGGCCGTTGTGAATTGGTCTTTTTTCACAAGTGATTTCATGAGTGACCGTTCACGTGTACGTGTACTAGTGAAGAATCCGTGAATTTATTAGCTAATCTAGTCTGTTTATCCACTCGGTTGAATTCACTGACTGTTCATTAATATTCCGTACTGAAGGTTAATTACCATGTTATGTATGTATGTATGTATATTATGTATTTTGAGCAGAAGACGAGAACCCAGACGCTTCAAATGTTGTCCCTTTAATAACAAATATTCTTTATTATCAATTTCACACTCATACTAAAATCGAGCATACATTTACCTATACCATATACATAACATACACAAACATATAAATCGATACATAACTCTATATACAATATGTACATTAATAGTAATGATAATTATAATTTAACAATGGGCATTGCAGCCACAATCCCATCTAAATTTTAATCTAAATCTACACGACAATCCAAATCGAATAAATGTGTTTGCATGCAACCAAATGCTGTTCGATACCTACAATGACCTTGCCCCGTGCCGTGCCCCTTGTCCCTTGCCTGCACCCTGCACAGGACCACAGATTTTATTATTTTACAAATCTTTTAACGTTGATCTGGTCTGATCCAAATGGATGTCCTTAAGCGGTCGACCTAGTCGATTAAGCAGATACAAATATTAACCCTGTATCTAAAAAGGTCGCTGATAATTTGGACAACATTTTTAAAATAGATTTAGAAAACTGTCGATTTAAATCATTTAAGGATTTCAAAAGTGAACAATTTTACACTTTGTGCTGCCGAAGATTTAAAATCATTGCAGACATAATATTATAATAATATTAATCCAATTGCACGTGTATTATATAGCTGTTTAGCTAGAATAGATAACGATAATAAATTCCAAAATTAACAAATTAGCGTATGCAATCAACTTTTTCATACAACGCTTTTTTTGTTTTCGTACATCTATAAGAAATAATGGTTGCTATAAGGTTTTATCATATTTAAACAAGGTATTTCATAAAGTATTATAAAGGGTTTCTCCCAATTTTTTAATGCCACTATCGGGCTCATTTTAACTGACGTTTTTGACGTCTTCTGTCATTTGCTATCAGTAAGGTTTGCCATTTAATCATGAGTAGTTTCACGCTTCGAAAAGTTTTTTTTTTATAGTCGTCATTCTGCTCCACCTGTCGTTTCAATCTGCATCCCTATAAGATGATTCTGGCCCAAGAACTCAAGTTTACGGAAGGCCTCTGGAATTTTTCCTTTTGGTATACGTTAAATCTTAGGTTTATGCAAATAAACCGAAGACAACTGAAGAACTCTAGATAACAAATTATGACCAAGGCATTGCGCTGAAATATGTTTCAGTTTTGTTTACTTTTACAGTTGAAAATTTAGAAAAATCATTAATATTATATTTTTTTTTTTATTTATTCTTAAAACTGCCTCAAAAAAAAATGTTTAATATAATTTAAAAATAATTTTGATGTTCGAAAGCGATTTAATGTGAACATTTATTTGGAAAAATGTTGAGCTAACATTATATCCTAAAATCAATCAAAACTTTAAAGCAAAATCTATAAATAAATTTTATTTCGCTTTGAAATCGATTTAGTTTTGGCAAAGCTTTCGCAATTGAAAATTAAGAAATGAAAATAACAACATTTGTGGTTGCTTTAGTTTTAATAGTATTGCTCGCCATGGCTGAAAAACTGTGTCCAGTTCAGAGGATTGTATTCCCCCGGAAACAAGTCTATTTTGGGAAAATAGTACAATCTGTTATCATCTCAAAGAGGAGTTTTCATCATTTATTCAACTTCGATCTTCATTCTTCAAATTGCTGTCTTGTTTTTATATTCGTCAAAGAATAAAAGTTTATGTATCTCTTTCATTTGCTCAGTCAGCAGTGAAATACATCAGAAACTGTGTATATTATCTAGCAATGAGATGATATTAATCTAAATGAGGTAGTTTGATATAAAAGACGTTGGTTCAAATGAAGTTGATCCGTCAAGTAAGACGTCTGTACAATTAGGATTCATTATTCTCCAAGTGAATGTTTCACATTTTCATTCTAATTTTGTTATTTTTAATATCTATTATTACACTAAAAATAAAGAAATAATTTAACGACCTAGTCAGCACTGTATGCTTTCCTATTTACCCTAGCAGCTCTATAAATTGTCACATGTCTCGCTCTTTATTTAAATATCTATTTGCATTGTAACTTATTATTTCTTAGCTGCATTAATTCATTCAATTAATTTACAAATAGAGAGGGTTAGTCAAGTTGTGCGAATGAACTATGCACGAGGCTGTTAGAATCGTCCATCGACCATATAAAGCCGAGAAAATCTAGCATTGTCCGTCGACAGTTTAAAAAAAACTGTAATCGATTTTTGCAATTCATAATGAGTACTCCAAATCGATGATTTTGTTGTTGTTCATTTTTCACAGAACATCGAACGAGATAAATTGATTGCGAGCAATTGCAAGATATTGTCAAAAACAAATCGTTGCCGCATGAAAAATTTATTGTTCTTCGATCGCCCATTAAACAATGCAACTTGACGTGGAACTCGGTACAAGTTTCATCTTCCACCGTGTAAAAAACGAGCAAGTTTTGTGTTCAATTTCATTCCTAGAAATATACTGAATTGGCATTGGTTAATCGCTTCATTTTTACCAAGATCTAATTGAATATCATATATGTACATATGTTCATTTATATGTTTTTACATTTGCAGCTTACAGTGTTATATTGAACTAGTGTTTCAAATGTGAAAAATTAAATGCATAGACTTTTTACACGATGCATATTTTCATTCATCATCATGCCCGCGGGGGGTTCGTCTAAAGCAGGGGTGCCCAGAGCCTATACACTCGACGCACAATTGTTTTTGTATTACACATTGGGCATAGAATGTGTGTGATCTTGCACACGCCATAAGCGAGCGGTGCACATTGCAAATTACACAAACAACTTTAGTTTTTCGCTTTCCGGCCACTTTCGTTGCTGGCAAAACAAAAACAATTGTGCGTCGTCGGTATAGGCTCGTAGTACCGTTAGACTCTCGAATGCATTTTGTTGTTGTATTATCGTTTTGTGTACACGGAAAAAACGAAAATGTGCACTAGCTTGTAAATCTTTGACGCGTGTGTTCTATTCTCATTTTTTTTTGTTTGAACAGCTTTTTTTCTAACTTATTGCCAAACTTCGGGTTTGAAGGGTAACAATTTAATTGCAATTTTCACAAGAGTGTCTTCGGCATATCTATTATCTCTTTCAAATATCTTTCAAATCTGATTTATATATTCGTTTAATATATTGTTAATGAGTACAGGGTTTGGAAACATTGAAAAACCAAACATCGACATTGATTTAAAATCGGAAAACATTGCTGCAAAAAACATCGATGCATCGACGTTCGGTTGTTATTTTTCGCGCAGTTCTTCAAATCCTTGAATATATTTGTTATTGCCTGATTATATTCTTTCTGCGGGGATAATCTTTTCTTCTTTTATCAGATATCATATTCTGGCATTTCGAAATAATAAAAGACCGTCTTAAATTTCAAACTTTGAAATCAAACTTTGTTGTTTTGTGATTTAATCGTTTCTAGGACAATAATTGTGGTTAAGTTTTCTATTTTTTTTTTTTCTTATGTTTTTTTCGTCCTTTCTAATGGTTGTTCCTTTCTTTATTTGAGAAAAGACCAACAGACTCGACAACATCTCGTATTGTAAGCCCCTTTTTCTGTTTATTTTTGGTCACTTTATAATTTGTTGAATTCTATTTTAAATAGCATTGCTAGTTAATTTTCAGCTTAAAGTGCGTTTTTGAAATTGTCAAGCGTTGTCTTTTTTCAATTTTAGCCGACTAGAAGCTTAGTCACCTTTTGCGGTTCTTTTATAAGATCCCTGAATATCAAGTTATACACAGCACAGTCCGTAACAATGAGCATTCTATAGTGATAAGGATAAAAACAATCAATTTCAGGCAAACAAAATTGTTCAATATGAAAAGAAATTTAATCAACTTAAAACAGGAATCGTAATAGTTTTGAATTCAAATTGAATTAATGATATATGTATTTAAAAATATAGAGTTTTCTCCAAATAAAAATTCAAACACAAATAATATACTAACAGAAGTATTATTTATTACTTGGAGTGTACAAAAATAATAAATATAAATAATGCCACACATGAAAAGTTATTTTATTGTTTCATATAACATACACAAATAATATACTAACAGAAGTATTATTTATTACTTGGAGTATACAAAAATAATAAATATAAATAATGCCACACATGAAAAGTTATTTTCTTGTTTCATATAACAAGGAACGATTTCCCAAGATATTTGTAATTGATTTAGTCACAAATCGGTCCCTGGCTTATTAATAGCAAAAACAAATATACAGCACAAAAACACACACACTTATACACAAAATGACTTTGAATTAAGAAAACAATTGTTTTGATGATTAAAAATATCGCTTTTTTTCTCCTTAAAAATGCTGAAACAAATAACTTTTTGGATTATTAACTGACCCAAAACTTGCTCTTTAACTCAACTCAACTGAATTGAACTCAACTCAACTCAACTGTATTGAACTCAACTTAGTCCCAGTGTGGGATTGGGTGTCATTTCATCGTCGAGCAGTGGAATTGGCAGTGGCCCTGGAGGCGTGAATAGCATAAATGTCGGCATGCTAACGCCTGGCATGGGTGGCACGGTAATGCTGCCTAACTCGTCCTCGAGTTCCTCATCCTCATCCACATCGTCTTCCCATACACACAGTCACCTGCAAATGCTAGCAAGCAGTAATGGAAATGGAAATGGAGGAGGTCCTGTGAATGGCAGCGCGCCCTGTCCACAGCCTGGTAGCGCCGGCGGTGGTGGTGGTAGCGCTATCTCTAGCTCCCAACAGCTATCGCCTCAGGCACCTCCAACTTATGTAAATTTGTAAAATCGATTGTGCAACGTGACGTGACGCGTGATCGGCTGAAGTAAGCGGCAACCCAGATCCAGGACATCATCATGCATCTTAAATTCCAAAGCAGCAAAAAAAAACAAAAACAAAAAAATGAAGGTGCAGGACACCGTTTCACCGTTGCACTCTGCAAAAAATGCCAGTAAATAAATTTAATTGATGTACATAAGTCAGTGTATGCAAAATAATTACGACTATAATTACTAATTGCATATTTAAGTAATGATGTTTTGTTTTGTTTTTTTGTGTTTTTTTTTTTTTGTTTTGTTTGTTTTGTTGCATTAGCATTAATTTTGTTATTGAAAATTATTGAAAATAACACCTGTATAATGCCTGTCCAATTGAAATTCGATATCTAAGATTTAATCAATTAGTTATGATTTGATTTGCAAATTTCCAACTTCTTCTTGCTTACGTCACACTAAACGGGTTGCTGTAGTTTTCTATGATGCATCCGATAACGATAACCGATAACTGTAACATTTTCAAATTTCTTTAAAAAATGCCATTTTTTCTAGTTTGTCAATTTTTTTTAATATATTTTGTTTCTACACATTTTTATTTACATATATATATTAATCTGATCTGATTTTTATAAAATAGAAAAAAATTTTAAAAAATATATGCTACTAAATAATCGAAATCATTATTCAAAAACTACGCTTGTAGTTGTTCTATCGAATTCTGCTGAAGGCATGAAAGTTTATTAATTTTGCATATATTGATAAACTTACTAAAGTTTTGAATATAATATTTGGATATAGTATATTCTCATCGGTCTGAAATTCGATTAATTAACCAGAATTGTGCTAATGCGGCATGAAATAAAAGATGCAAAGGATTATACCTTATTTCACCGAGGTCGTTGGATGGTCGCTGCCCAAAAAAGTCTTAGGCCAGTCGCTAGGCAGGTCGCAACCATACAAAATCTTGTCCGTTTGGTTCAAATTCAGATGGTCACAAGATAGTCGCTAGGTCTGCGACGCTCGTAGTGACCAAACGGCCAATGGGTAAACGTGTCAACTCTGGCAAGTCATCGATAGGTATCGACAAAACAGCCCAAAAACAGCTGATATTTGTAAACAAACAAATATGCGCGGGAAATCATGTTATTTGAACTTTTATTGTTTTGTTCGATTTTATTAATATTTCGATTATATTTTAATTTCAAAACTGGACATTTCAAAGAAACGCAAAAAGTAGTCGGAGGAGCTCGACACAGCATTCATAGAGATGTGGAGAGAAAATATTTATTACCAAGCTGCAACTCAAAATGTCAAAGTAAACAAAAGAACAGCTTGTGACTTTTCCTTAGCGATCTCGGTGGAAATTGGGTATTAGTGAAAGAATATCAAATATAAAAAAGAATTTCATATATGAATGAATCTTATGTATGTACTTGCTTTACTAATTGTTAAACATAACTAATTTAATGATTTTATACCATATGAATAAGAATATAGATTTGGATATTCATTAAAGGGAATATAATTTCTTGTATACGATATATGTATATAATAGTACATAAGAATATATATACTAAATTATTATAATGTGTTGTATACTGAACACTAATCTACATTATGCTAGAGCTGTTTGTTGTTGTTGTTGTTGTTGTTGTTGTTGTTGTTGTTATTGTTATTGCGTTTGATTTAAATATGTGAATATGTAAAGATCATATCAACAGATTTATGATGAATCATTGTATGATGAAATTTAACTAATATGTTACAGTCAATTCTAATTAGACATTATTATATTGAAGTTTAGTTATTATTGAGCTGAACAGATGTTGTTGTTGTTGATGTTTTTGATGTTGTTGGTTGGATTTTGTTTTGTTTGGTTTGCAATGGAGTCTGTAAACATGCTGATTGCTGATTTCGTTTTTTGTTTCTTTATTTGTTTTTATATTTCTTTGCGTTTGCATTGCGTGTTCAGCGTTTTTTTCTTTTTCTATGTGTTCGTTTGGTTTTGTTTCACGACATGTTTCCGCACTCGACTTGTGCAGTTGAAATACTTGAAATTTTTGGAGAGATATGTTTTTATTATGCATGCCAGCTTACATCAATCCTTAGCTATTATATTTGTTTTACAAATAAACTTATCGATAATAAAGCTGAAAACCCATCGCTATTTGTCACAATCGATAGTATCGATTGCTGATTTTTAAACCTTTGTCGATATTAGCGAAATGCATAATGAATTTTATTGAATTTATAATCTTTGGCAAAAGCATCGATAGCTTAAACAATTGCTATTGAACCGATCGACTAACGGCATTATCGATGATTTTTCAGTTCTATGTCGTTTTTGCAAATTCTTAGCTTAACCCAATTTCTAATGCTGATTTTCAATGTGATTGTGATGTTAAATTTCCATATACGCTTACTGTATATATGTTATTTATATTCGTCCCATCATTCGCTGAAAAATTTCGGATTGTTATCGATATTTTAAATTACATAAATGCAATTCGAGTTTTACCCATTCAAAGTAGAAAAATCGAAATGTTAACTTATTATAATTATCGCTAATCTGAAGGCCATCAGATTTTACTTATGTTAGTGTTCTAGTTTGTTTTTCTGGTGATTAATTTGCCATCGCTGTAATAAACATACATACGTATATCAGTATGAAAAAAGTTTTTATACGTTTTATTAATTGTTTTCAATATTGATTATGCATGATTCATGCATGCAGTAGATGTATTATTTTTTTGTTTTTCAATTAAACGCACCTGTGTTTTTATTTTTCAATAAATAATACCAGTTTTAAAATTTTGTATTAGTTTTTTGTGTAAAAACTTATGTGAAAAATTCTAGAAAGAATTCTAGAATTCTAAAACCAACAACAATTAAATTTATTTTCGAAAAATAATAAAACTAACTACTTGAATGATATCCGTATTTTTTTAAGGAATTAATTATTATTTGCAAACATTTGTAATCCTTGTAAGTAAGTGAATTTGTTTGTTTATATTTTTAAGCCTAGAAAAAAAGAAAACTTGGATCAATTAGCATCTGGATTGTAGATCAGATACTAGTTGTAAATTCTAGACTATCTATTAAAGTAACATAGATGAAAGGGGTATCAAAGGTCATAAAAAAAAGACAATTCTTGAGTTCCAACATCCTGATCTGCTGATATATTTTGAATTAATCAGAAGATTAACTTTATTCTTTTTCGTAAATATATTAAATGTTGCATTCTTCTGTTAAACTACGTTTTGCACGACCATATTATTTATTATAGCTTATGTAGTGATATGTATATATATATATACCATGGCCGATATTGCACCTGTATTAAGCATGTTTAAAATCGATAGTCATGTCCATTCGTTGTGGAATGCTTTTATATTTGCATACCACCATAAATAACCAATGCTTTTGTTGTCATTGTCAAATGTAACTAACATTCGATTCATCTGTTTTTCTAGACGTAAAAAGAAATGTATTCGCTACATGGAGGCGTTGAATGGAAACGGCGTCCAGGAGGATGGCAGCGGCATGGATGACACTGGCAACATAAGCCAGATGAGCGATGACGATGACGATGATGATGAACTGGTTGGTGCTAGCTGTGGAAGTGGCGATGAAGCCGAGATGATACATAAAATGCCAGATATCGAGGACAACGAGTCCATGAACCAATCATTGTCGAGTCCTGGCTGCCTAAGCGGCCTCTCCAGTTTGCAGAGTCCATCAACAACGACAAGCTTGGCCAGTCCACTCAATATGAACATGTTAACTAGTCCAGCAACACCTGTGCTGCCAATGCTCTCGCTCTCAGCTAACAACAATGTCGAACAGACAAGATCGGGGTCAGGATCTGGATCTGGATCTGGATCTGGATCTGGGTCTAGCAGTGGCTCAACTTGTAGCATTAATAACACGCCGAATACCTCGAGCACAGCGTCGCCGGCGACGTCTACCGGAACTGGTACTGGTACTGGATCTGGAATTGGAACTGGGAGTGGGAGTGCACCAACTTCTGCTAGCGATCGTGCTATGATGCTGGGCACTCGGTTTAGCCATCTAGGCATGGGCCTAAGTCTTCCAGTTTGCAGCAATCCAGAGCAAATATTTCAATCCCACGCCCACCTCACAGTCAACAATAACAACAACAACAACAACTCCAGCAGCAATAGCAATAGCAACGGTTTATCTACCTCTTTGACAACGAATGGCTTCAGCAGTTACAGCGGGTCTGGCAAAGGGACAGCAACAAATGCTGCACCAGCAATAACACATCGGAATCCAATTGGTGCCAATCCACGCGATATTAACAATCCGCTGAGCATCAATCAATTGACCAAGAGGCGGGAGGATCACAGTATTGCGTTACTCGACGCCAACTGCGACACTCAAGCGACGGCGGCAGCGGCAGCAGCCATTCTACGCCATAGTCCGTATCCGCATCAGCATCCACATCCACATCCACATGCACATCCGCATCATTCGCTCTTCAGCAGCAGCTTCAGCCAGCACTTTCAGCAACAATTGAGCAACCACCTGGCAGCAGCAGCTACAAGCAGCATCAGCAGTCACAGCCACAGTCACAGCCACAGTCACAGTGGCAGTAGCAGTATCAGTAGCATCATCGAACCCATGGACACGAGCACTTTGAGTGGCATGAAACGTCGCAATACGTCCGATCCACCAGCGACATCAACCGGCAATGCTTCAACTTCCAATGCATCTGAGACTGGAGCCATCAGCGTTTCGTAGCAGAGCAGTCTGATATTGGTTTTGGTATGTTAGTAGTAGTAGTAGTAGTAGTAATACTGTCAATCAATCAATAGATCGATCTTTCAGTAGAGATGATCCCCGACCCGCCTTAATGTCTATGCTTGACAAAACGATCATAAACGATTTCAAGCAGCCAATATAAATACAATAATATCAATGTGCAATAAGTACTGTTATCCGCCATTCACCCCATCGCCATAGTTGTAACATGTAACATGTGGCCATTATTGGATAAGTGCCAAAAACATACTCCTTTTCATACAAATACATATGCTTATACATATACAAATACATATACATATACATATACATATACATATACATATTCATATACATATACATATACATATACATATACATATACATATACATATACATATACATATACATATACATATTCATATACATATACATATACATATACATATACATATGGTATGTATGTAGTATGTATGTAACATAGCATAACATATGTTGTAGAGCTGGAAAAACAATTGGATATTGCTATCGAAAGTATCGTTGATGTTATCGACCTGACCTGGCATGTCATATTCAATTCAATCAACCCTAATGCCAATTCTATGAATTGATTTTTAAGCATCTGATCTATTTCAGTCTTGTTCTGGATTCCAAGTCTTTTTAAATATTGAAGATTTTATTATCTTTTATATCAAAATGATATGGTATATCATTATCTCTGAATTCGATTCGAAAGTGACTTTTAAAACAGGTCTGAATATCGATTCTATCGATAGTATTTTCAAAACTATCGAGTTCCACTAAAAATTGTTTTTCAGCTCAACCAACAACAGTTAACGGTTAGCATCGAAATTGACCCAATGATAATGTATTCAAACTTCGGGTGTGCCCTAGTCCTACATAAGAACTGTACTTGGATAAATGCATGACAAGGCAACAAATTTTTCAGCAATCTATACTTATGTAAAAGAAACATACGGACAAAATAGGATAGATAATAGTCGGATTTCACTATCAGAATGATACCGTCTTTAAGAAAATGCGTACTTTAGTATGGGTTAATCCCACATTGAAAAAAAAAAACCAATATCATAAATAGATCACTCTTCGCTTCTAAAAAGAGGGAAACAAACTTGTTTTGCTTTTACTGAATTTCTTAACAGTGAAATCCAACTATAAATCTGCATACGTATGTACACACATACACGCACAAACGCATACGTACACACCAATAAATGTAATATTGAGTTTGATATCGCCAATCAGATATTTTGGTTATTTAATTCCATGATTTTCCAGTCGTAGAAAAGTTTTCTATTCAAAATATTAATATTATAATAACTGCTATTAACATAAGCATTAATGCATATACACTATATGTAAGTATTTTAGAATTCAACTTTCTGATCGTTTCAAAATAATGGTAAATGACAAGATTTAGGTTGAAAAATTTAATCAATTTTAACATACAAATTTACTCTTTTTTTGTCTTATCTTATAATTATTTTTTTAATATTTTTTAAAAACATTTTTTTTTTTGAATATTTTTTTTTTAAATATTTTTTTATGTTTAAATATTTTATTTTTTATTTTTAAATATTTTTGTAATTTTATTTTTAACAATCACTCTAAGAGTTTATTCGGAAAAGAGAAAGATGCATACAGAAGTAAGCAGAACTATTCGCAACAATTTTTGAATAAATTGAAAATACGAATCTGTACTTAGTATCATTATTTTTTAAAATTTAATTTTATCAATTTGCAATCCAGATATGTTACGTTGAGTTTATTTTTGTTGATGTGATTTGAGTAAGAAACGTTCAACTATTCCCTTCTATACACAATTCAATTCAATACCTACCGAAATCGCACAAGTTAAAAATTAATAAATTAGTAAAACATAAATATGATTCCAGTAAATTTTATACTATTATACAATACTTAACTTGATTCTTCTCAACTTCAAATTCATTTTATTTGATAAACCAGTTTTGAAAGCCAGTATTGCTTAAATTTATAGTTAAATAATAAAGTATATGTATGTATATGTATATGTATATGTATATGTATATGTATATGTATATGTATATGTATATGTATATGTATATGTATATGTATATGTATATGTATATGTATATGTATATGTATATGTATATGTATATGTATATGTATATGTATATGTATATGTATATGTATATGTATATGTATATGTATATTTATATGTATATGTATATGTATATGTATATGTATATGTATATGTATATGTATATGTATATGTATATGTATATGTATATGTATATGTATATGTATATGTATATGTATATGTATATGTATATGTATATGTATATGTATATGTATATGTATATGTTATGTATATGTATATGTATATGTATATGTATATGTATATGTATATGTATATGTATATGTATATGTATATGTATATGTATATGTATATGTATATGTATATGTATATGTATATGTATATGTATATGTATATGTATATGTATATGTATATGTATATGTATATGTATATGTATATGTATATGTATATGTATATGTATATGTATATGTATATGTATATGTATATGTATATGTATATGTATATGTATATGTATATGTATATGTATATGTATATGTATATGTATATGTATATGTATATGTATATGTATATGTATATGTATATGTATATGTATATGTATATGTATATGTATATGTATATGTATATGTATATGTATATGTATATGTATATGTATATGTATATGTATATGTATATGTATATGTATATGTATATGTATATGTATATGTATATGTATATGTATATGTATATGTATATGTATATGTATATGTATATGTATATGTATATGTATATGTATATGTATATGTATATGTATATGTATATGTATATGTATATGTATATGTATATGTATATGTATATGTATATGTATATGTATATGTATATGTATATGTATATGTATATATAAACAAAATGAAAAATTGAAAAGTCAAAAGTTAAATTTCTAGTACATTTTCTACTACTTAACTTGAATCTTTCTATGTTCATATTCGTTTTATTTGATAAACAAGATTTTGAAAAGTCAGTATTGCCTAAA
Source organism: Hirtodrosophila cameraria (assembly GCA_949708635.1). Lineage (NCBI taxonomy): Eukaryota > Metazoa > Arthropoda > Insecta > Diptera > Drosophilidae > Hirtodrosophila > Hirtodrosophila cameraria. The sequence goes on from OX453092.1 coordinate 992,397, forward strand.
TATAACATATAATTAAATAGTTAAGAATAGACTGTCTGTGTGTATGTATATGTATATGTATGTATATATGTATGTATATGTATTTATGTATACAGCAAAATTAAAGAAAAACGTACGAATTTATTGATCATTGGACCTGATAGGCTACTAACATATATGTGTGGATGTACATACAAACAGGAGTATGTGTATATTTGTGTATATAAGATAACATAAAATAATATATGAATTTTAAATATAGTGTATTAATATTATGGTATAGTATTCTTTATACACTTACACACATATTAATGGACATTCATACTATATAGGTATAATATTTTGTGTGTATGCCTGCATATTTACATATTTACACATATTTCATTATGTTTTGTGTAAATTGATGCTAGTCGTCGACCTTGTCAAATCTGGCTGCATTTCATAATATGATATGTGTGTTATGTTATATTTCCCAACGATTCTCTTACAAAGCGGTCACTCCATTAACGCTGTTGCTTTCAATTTTTCAAATATTTTATTCGAATGTTTATTTCAAAAATATTATACTATATATATTTCGTTAAAGATAATTTAAATAATTTTTTTTTGCTGAAACCTTTTCGAACAAGAAGCAACACTTAGAACAAAGTTGCTATAATTTTTTATACAAATTAAAAGAAATATTAAAAAGGATATTTATTTTTACTACCGATATAAAATCAATATTTTTTTTTTTTAAATATATATCTCAAAATATCGACACTTCTCTTAAAGTATATACATATGCATGCACATCAATAATAATAACACAAAAAAACAAAAAAAAAAAATAAAAAAAAAAAAAATTACACCAGGGCAAAAAATATTCAAGTTTTTTAGAAAGTTCAATGCTATATTTTACTATCTAAAATATAAATATTAAGTAAAATTATAGTATTTACATACATATATATATATGTGCTATATGGCTAGATATGTAAAAATGTACTATGGTATAAGGTCTAAAGATATATAGTATATGTATATGCGATAATGTGTCGATTATAAGATCAAGCCAAACAGTAAGTACAGAAAGAATGAAAGATAATGAATGCGATATCAAAAAAATAACATATATCTAGTATATCAATATGTATGTTATGTACATATGTAAGTACAACAATGTGTAAAGTCATTGCCAATTATAAATAAAGACTGTTAAATACATATTATAAAAACTAACATACAAACATATATCTACATATATGTATGTGTATATGTGTAAAGTACGCTGTACTGTATAAATATGTATGTTTTAAGTCAATACAATAGTATGTGTATGTCACTTATGTATTTACTTGGCGCGAATTACTTACAAAAACCAAACTATGTACATATTCACACACACACAAACACACATATGCAATTGTAATTGTACAAGTATAAACATACATACACATATGTATATTATCAAAACGATCACAATCATCCAGCCATATACAGATGTACATACATACATGCGTACATTTGTATTTACATAAATAGTAGATATGTATGGGATGTATGTATACACATACATACATCAATTGTATGTATGTTACATTCATGTGTATGCATAATATTCGTCATACTTATATTAACATACTACATAACAAATACTGAACATTAGCTTTAGTAATTATTCTAATCAAAATGAATATTATATTTATATAATATTTACGTTAACTATGCTTCCAATTTTCTGTGTTTTTTATATTTGAGTTGAATTTTTAGCTAGTGAATAGTGACTTGAAAACTTGAAACGGCTTTGCAATATTTACAGTTTTATTTATTGAAATTATATTTAAGTTATTATTAATCTGTACTTTTATAATATTAACTGTAAAATTACAGCGTGCACTCTTCTAATTTGTTTAAGTTATCGCATTGTCATACCCATGTACATATG